>APFE031699864.1:54664-94480 GCA_000404065.3 Pinus taeda | reverse complement strand
TACTAGTATCTCAACTAGTACAAGAACTAAGGGGGTTGTAGCTCCCTTCCAAGAGAAGCTGGAAAATGAGAGAGGGTTGTAGCTCTCTGCAGGTAGCAGCCTACATACTGGTAAAGGACTACACCAATACAGAATCATTGTAAAAAGAAGTTTCTAATTGAAAATATAGAGACATATTGCAGCAGGTGGTTTTCACCCACATTGGGTTTACACCTTATATATTGTGTTCTTGTGTGTGATTGTCTTCTTCTCTATTTTTCTGTTCCTGGTTACTGTTTATATGATCCTGATGCACAGATTAATGTTCAACATCTGTAGAATATTTTAAATTATAACTCTGTATGGTATACGCGGGTTTCCTTATCTGTAGTTGCATATATATGTGGTTTTCTCTAACTGAAGTAGCATATATGTTCTGGGTTTGAAAAATAAAATAATTGACTAGATAATACTGATTCACCCCCCCTCTCAGTATTATTTCCAACAACTCGTTCCATTGACTAAATATATTGAAGAGAAGTGGTTGTGCTTGATTGCTAGTTCTATCATGTATTTTAGGCAAGTTTAACCTCCATTGGCCTTGTTAGCACTCCAGGAAACTCTCTTAAGTTGTAGATCAGAGATGCCTGGTAACATGTAATCTTCAATATTGTTCTCTGAACTATTGGAATAAATGATGGTGTGGATCAAGTTAGATAACCATTTCAGCTCTATTCTCACTCAAGACATGCATGAACATCCTCAACAACACAAGGCTTTAGACCACAAATGCTCAATAGTTTGTAGATTTAATGAATAGATGGAGAATACTGACAGTACCAGCAAATTGCATACATGAACATATATGAATGGCTAGCTACAGGAAGCAAAGAATCTTGCTAATCTAATAGATCAAAGTAGAGATAAGATGATAGTTATCTGGCCCTACACACACCGACAACCTGAACAAGCTGTTCAAGTGCAAGCATAGAACAGCATAAAGGGAAGGGACATTGAACATCTAATGGAAAAAGAAGCTTATATTTATTAAAATGAAGATGAGAAGCTTGAATAAACAAAGGAGGAATAATCTCCAAAAGTTGAACCCTTGTTACATCTAGTTTTCTGCCTTTTATAGGCCCTTTACAATGCTCCTGAGCTCTCTAGAAGGCTCGAAGTCTTAACCTTGTATGATCTATCCCTTAACCGTTTTATTCCCTCAGTAGGCAGGCATGGATCGGAGTTTTTTCTCTTTTTGATAGAGGAATAACTTGATTCAGATATTTTGGGTGCGCTGGCAGGGAGCTCTCTCTTGACAGAGATGCCCACAATCTCTTCTGTTGATTTCGTCTGTGTCACGCTGTGCTGCTCCATGATGTATCTGATTCGGGCTATGTTGTGCTGTAGATGCCCATGATATTTTTGTTTCGGGCTAGTTGGGAATGCTTTGTTGCGCTGTAGATGCCTCTCGGCCTAGGTTTCTCTTCAAACTGTTTAATAATGAGTGTTTTCTGTTTTACATAGAAACCATTGTAATGTTGTAAACTCCCGCCAATGTTTGTTCCTTTGAGACTTTAAAAGTCCTCAAAAATGATTTATTTACCCATCGGGTCTGCCCTTTGGGTCGCTATTGCCTATCGCAGATGGCTTGGTCCCTTTGTACCCTTGGTATTTTTGCAATATGGCAAAAACCTTAAAAAACATGAAAAACCAACCTTTGTGAACCTGAAAAAATATATATATTTCACCTTTAAAACACATCGGGTCTGGACTTCATCACTATCGGTGCTGCCAAGGTTCCTGTGTATTTCGTTACATAGCGAAATACATGGAAAATACATTAAAATGGCCTTCCGCAGATTTGAAAATATATCCATTTATCACATATAATTACATCAGGTTCGGCCCATTGGGTCGCACATATGCCCGTGACTAGGCCTCGTCCCTAGGTTGGCACCGATAGAAATACTGTGATGTGATAAATAGCAATCACGAGTTGCTCATTCCCTATTCCTTTATACAACAGAACATTTTCTTCCTGCCGATGCGACCCGCCGATCCGATCATTGGCGATCATTGATCAATAGTGTCACACACCCGCCTTTCGACTGTCCCCTCTATCCTGACAATATGTGATTTGCTGCTTAGATCTGGGTTGTTGATCAGCGAGATCTAACGGATGCTTTGTGATGCCCAGTTTAAGCCTGTGGTAATGGTTTTTCTATGGTTTTAGAGTGTTTTGAGCCTCCCTATAGTGTATTTCCACCCTTCCAAGGGCTTTCCTGCCGCGACCATTTTGACTTTGAATGATCTTTGAGAGGATTTTGAAGACTTTTGGGGCATACTTGGATCCTTTTTTGGACTATTTTCCCACAAGGCTAACAGACCTCTCTTTTGTCTTTGTGCATGGTTGTGAAGAGACGCTGAATATCAATGAGTTTATTATGGCTGTTAGCATGTTCACGGGCCAAGTTCTTCCTTTGTTTTCAGCTGAGTAAATGCAACCTTGTTGACCATGGATTTTCTCCTTAAGATTGGTGGGTCTTGTGCATTGTGGTAGCATTTTGGGTTGCAGATAATGAGTTTGAGAGGTGCATGTAGAAGGGACAATATTATCATATCATGGACATCATTTCAGTGAAGCCTAGGCATCAAGTTTTTGGGGTTATATAGCTGCTAATAAGTGGGGACAAGTTGTTTATGGAAACATCGAGCACGTGGCCATTTGGGAAGCTATGCTAACAATGTATTAAGGTTGGATCAACATTCTTATATGACTGATATTTCACTGATATATTATGAAAATTAGGTCGATTTTCTTTGTTGTGTTCTCATCATGTATTTTCCCTTATAGAAAATTAATATGGTGGCTATGTACCCTTCAATTTGCTTTAATATCAGTCATACAATTTGCTTTAATATTAGTCATAATAGTGTTTTATGTTACTTTTTTGAGTCTTACATATTGTTCTATTCACTGGAATGAAGTCTGGTTCATGTTTATGTAAATGCAAATTGATTGCAAGCTAGAAAGGACACCTACATCAATTTAATCACTAAGTGTTGACAAAATAGTTCACTAAAATACTCATTGAAACTGAGTAAAACCTCAGAAATTTTAAATGCAAATTGGGAAAATTTCAGCTGGGAACATTACAAATTTCCTATCTAAATCAGGGGCACAATGCTGAAAGACATCCTTCACCCACCCTAACAGTTCTGATTTCCTCTTACAGGCCCTACACTTGAAAAGCATTTTAGAGGACCCTGTACCATGCTCCCGTATCCAGAATAGTGAATAAGTCAACATATAACATCTTGATTGTGGTATTCTCTTGGGTATTTGTTTGGTTTGGATGCGCCACCACCCACAATGCCTGCTGAGAAAATAGAGCCCATCCTACAGGTGGTGGTGGCTCCCAATGTGACTCAGCCTCCTACTCCTACTGTTGCACAACCTGAAGGATAGGAGAGCAGAAAAATGACCAATTATCAGAGAGTTGATGGGAAGAAAAACAACAATTTCATTACTGACCGACCCTCTACAAAGCTGCGCCATTGTGGAGTCAAGCCACCATAGAGTTACCTAACCGATTAACATAAACCACCAATGGGAGGCCAAAAATCGGCTCGATTATTTGGAGATCGAGGTCTTGGGGTAGACAACAACATAGCCATACCTCGTGCAGGTAGAAAGACAATGCTGAGAGGCCATACATCCATTGCGAAGAAACTTACAGGCCATGGGCCATAAATCCATTGCAAGTGCTGTAGCATTTTCTGGTTTTGATAAGATAGAATATTTGAAAAAATTGTTAAGATAGGATATGGATATAACTATATTGAATAAATTCTTTTTGAAAATATCTTGATGATGATGTCCATATCAAAGAAAATGTTAGGTTAGATGTCCTAAAAAATCAAGAAAAAAATAAAATGTTAGGTTAGAAAGAAAAGAAAACAAATAAACTCTGAAAGTGAGCAAGTCCAAATGCCACTACTATTTTTCTGCAAAATAATTGTTGTGTGCAGGTTATCATAAATGCCACAAACCATGACAATCAAATAGTTTAATCTTGACTGCTTCATGCTTTAAATTTGATGTTATATTTAGAGAATAAAGATTTGGCCAAACTGTTCAATCTTGGCAGATCAGTAGTTAGGCAGAGAATAATAAGGTGCTCATCAGTTTAATCTGAGCCCTTGGATGTTATAAGGTTAGAATTAGATAGTTTGTTTTTCTTAATATATAGGAAAGAAAGGGATTTTCTAGCTTAAATGCACCCATTAAGTGAAGAAAAAATTATAGGATAAGAAAATGGTAAGTAGAAGAAAGGTTGCAGAAGTTTGATGATTGATTGGACAAAATGTACATTTATCATGTTTTACGATATGTTTCTATGTCAATGAGGCAATTACACAAAGCAAATGAAGGTCTACAAGATCAATTAATTAACTTCCCTCATCCTCATTCATCCCTATATTTAATAATTTTTCCTTCTTACCTTCATAGAGTTCATATTCATTCATTTTCCATAAAAAAACCCCTTTTCCTAAGGTTAAAATCCTTTTTGCCTAGGAAAAGTGAAAACCCCATGCTAAATCCCCTTTTACCCTAAAAACCCACAAAAGGATGTTTAGCCTAAGTATTGATGTATATATGCGAAAAGAAAATAACTCATAAAAGCATTATACTTAGTGTATTTCCCCTTTCCGCTCCTATTTCATATTAATGCTAACTTATAGTATTAAACCCCTAAAAGTCCCTTTTCCCGTATATTATTAACTCCCTTTACTAAATATCCCTAAACCTTAATTTTTATTATAAAACTATGTAATACATCATATATCAGCGGATCATGTGCATGCACTCTCCTCCGCATTGCGATATGCGATGGACCTAAACTTGATGCAATATATGTCATAATTCATTGCCATATTGCATCCGCCCCTCATTACAAGTCCCAACTGAAACAATAACCCTCCGCTGTTGCGATCTCTGATATGCGATGGGGACCCGAACCCGATCACATATTATCCATGATTTATTTCCTCATCGCGTCCAGCCCCTATCGCATTCCTTTGCGATGGGCCATCCTTCGCTAAACTGCGATTGTGATATGCGACGAACCCAGACCCAATCTCATTTATATGTCCGAATTCATACTATTTCAAGTCAACCATACCATGTTTTGCGAAGTATTTCTTTGTTAAATAATTTTTATGATTTAAGTGAAGAACCCCACTAAACTCAGTTTTAACCCGTAATAAAGCCCATACTGCCATAAGTAATTGTTGGGCCCCTCCACGCTGCTCTTTTTTTCCATCATCGTTCGATCATGTGCATTCAAATCCAATGACCCTTAGCAATTTCGGGTTGGCTCTCTGTACAAGCATTACCCACCTAAAAAGCGGTATTCCATTGACCTCCCCACGCTACGTGCTAGGCTCAAATTATATCGGGTGACCCCTCCGAAAACCTCCCGTGCCTCATAAGTGGTGCGATGAAAACCAAAACCACCTCCCGCATAATGACAAAATGACCATTGTTCACTTTGCGCCATATTTCAAAAAGGAAGTTTTTTTTTCCGTTTAAACGCAAAAATCACCATTTTGGATTTATTTCACCTATTTACATAGTGAAGCCTCCATAAGCCTCTGCAACCAATAAAACCATTATTTTACCTTCTGATACACTCTGTACTCCTTCCAATATCCTTTCAAGCTAAAAAAAAGAGACCATTAATGTCCTTCTCTATCACCTATGTTTTCTTAACATTTTCTGTGTTTTGCAGGTAAAAAACTCTTGTTCCAAGCTTACAAAGAAAAAGCCTGCATATTTGAAGACAAATATGAAGATCATATCAATTCATTTTACCCTATAACATAAAATCTAAAGCAATTTACTATTGAAAAGTATAGTAAAAACCTGAAATGCACAATAAAGGTAAAAAAGAACACAATAAAGGTTACTCAGCAGGGTTGAAGGATATTCATAGAGTTTAAAGAGTATCAGATGAAAGATCAAATGAAGGAATAAACTAGTGTAAAGAATACAAAAAATCAAGCAGCTTAAAGGGAAAAATATCAAACAACAAAGCCAACACAACCTAAATAAAAGGGACAACAAGAAGCAATTCAATAGCTGCCCCTATCTTCTTGCATGAAGATTTTTCCTTTCCTAAAATAAATCTCAATCATTTTTAGGATATTTTCTTAGTTTCATTATTATATAAATAACTCTCTTCTTGAGTTGTTATGGGTTCAATGTTCAAGGCTCAGGGTTCATTTCTTGTTAAGTCGTGACTATTCATTCTACTTTGAACCTGGTTGCACCTTTGAAGGAAGCTTTTGTAGACAGTTGATGTACTCAGCTTTTCTAGAACCTTAATACAAAGCAGAGGATTCTGAATTTGGTTTTACACAGTTTTTGTTATCGTGTAAGTTTTCCCAGTTATCAATAATTATGTTTTCCTTCATATGTTTATGACTTATAGAGATATCTAGGTAGGAATAATTGTGTCTCAATTTATTCCTATAAGCTCCTGAAGTGATCATCTATTAAGAGAATGGATTAATGAACTGTCTGTTTAGCTAATCCCCTCTAATCAATAAACCATCAAAATCTTTTTTAAGATTAAGTATACTGCCTTGAATATTTGGAACATAGTTTAGAAGGTTTTCACACTTATGATTGTTCTATTTTATAGTCTGGAAACTATGATAATCGTATTATTTTATGTCTTCTTCTCACCACTATTTGATCTATATCACTGTGTAAAGCTTTATAGTAGCCCTTTGCTGAGATATTAATATTATCCAAAGGATTAGGTATTTCAATTCTACATATATCTTCATTCATTGGTCTTCCAAAACTAAAACCAAAAACCCCAAAGCAATTATTTTAGATGCTCTGGCATTGGTAGCTGACCTACTACTATCTCAGAGGTACAACATCAGACTGTCACAATTGCCGGAGACACGAATTTCTTTTAAGCTCCCATTGGGACAACAAAATTCATTCATTCTTTTCCTTTAAGGTGATTAAAGGTTTAGAAAGGTTAAAATCATTCACCTAGGTGACTCCACACTCCCAAGCTGACACCTTTTAAACATACCAGATCTCGTTCAGAAGCTAACATAGTTAGTCCTCTGTTAGATCCTGAAAGGCTTCTGAGAAAAGCCAGATCTAAAAGGGGACACTAGCCATCTTCTTCTTCCTCTTTAGTCCTACAGTCTGAAGAATTAGAATCATTGGACCCCTATAGTAATATCCCATACGATCCTGATTACTCCCATTTATCACCTAGGGTTGCTAAACTTCTAAATAGAGGAGTTGATTTTAAGTCAGCCTACCTTATTCATTCATTAGAATCTCATCGAATACCCAAAATACCATGAGGATCACCTAAAATGTATCTGATTTGGGTGTTGTTCTACTAGAATATAAACCCACAGATTTCATATCCCCTACCACCTATCCATTTCCTTCCATTTTTTTACCGCCCTGAAGCTTCTTCTTCTAAACAATCTGAGGAGACCTTCTCTATATATACCAATCCTCTCTTTGAAACAAAAAAAGTTATTCCTTTACAGGTCCCAAAGTTAGTTCTTAAGACTCCTTTGAAGTCTTTAAGGAGTTCTCCTCCTCCTTTACCCCCAACTAGTTCATCAAACCCTGAATCACCATCTTCTTCCTCTACTTCTTCTTCATCCTCTACATCCACACAACCACCTCATACTCCACCTGGACAACCTCATGCACCACCTTCTGTCATGGCTTTCTGACCTATTGTATAGGCTAGATATGTTGCCTCAGTCTTACCTAATAACCTTGATGCATTCCTAGCTGGTTACTTAAAATACCTTCCCAAGCACAATGGAGAAATGGGTCCCTTAGTTGAGGACCATCTTCAAGCTTTCCTAGACTTTGCAGACAACATGAATATTGAACAAGAAAACGTTTATATGAGATTGTTTGTACAGTCACTTGAAGGAAATGTGAGGATTTGGTTTAGGCAGTTACCAACAGCTTCCATTAGAAATTGGGAAGAGCTTACAACCATATTTAAAAATCATTGGGGTTTGAAAAAGGATCCTCTTTACTTCCTCGTAGAATTTAAAGAGCTTGAAAGGAACTTTGATGAACCAATATCAGATTTTATCAAAAGATTCAATAAACTCTATCACAAAATGCCTCCTGATTGTAAGCCCCCTGTAGCAGCAGCTAAGTCTAGATTTTCTAAAGCTTTTGACGATTACCTTTTTGTTATGCTACGAGAGAGAACTTCAAGAACTCTTGAAGATATGCAAACAAACACTATAGAAGTAGAAGCAAATAGGGCAGCCTCAACTTATTTAAAACTTAAGGAAGAAAAGGCCCAAAGAATACTCAAATCTGTTTAAGAAGCCTCTAGTTCCTCAAAGACTAAATCTGAAGACTCAAAAATAGATGAAATAACATCTGTTCTTAGAAACCTATCAAATAGGATTTCAAATATTGAGACCCAACCTAGGACAATACAACAAACAGTTACTAGATGCCAAAACCAAAATCAAGATCAGTATAAAACAAATCCACCACTACAAATTCTTCAGAGACCTAGCAATGATCAACAAGTTCCTACTCCTCTATTGATAGATGACCAACAACCTGATGATAATACTATGACAATTACTCAAGAAATTAATAGTATGGATTCTTCTTCCAATCAAACAACCATCATTCCTCTCTCACAATGAAATCAGGTTCAAGAAGATTAGGAAGCTTCACAGGTCTCTAAATATCATGCTTTCTCTGAATTGTTAATTGCAGAGTTAAACAAGAGGTATGATCTTCGGCATAGGCCTGGTCCTGGGAGACCTCCAAAGGAAACTCCAATAATTGAACCATGCACCAAAATAGCTGAAGCTCAAACAACTCTTATTTAGTCCTTAGATCAGTCAATTGATACTACCCAAACTGGTAAAAACATTTTTACTACATTTAATGTTGAAAAATAATTAGAGAGGGTTGAGATACTGATTCCACTGTCATAACTTTCTAAAAACACTAGTTACAAAAGCTAAGTCACAAAATGGATACAAAATACCTCGGTTGATGTTGAAGGTGATGTCATAAGTCTACAGGATGAAAAACTAGTAGTAGTTTTTGGCCCTAGTTCAGACATGATATATGAGATAGTGCCTCCTTTCTATGTAACTCTTAAAAAAAATGATTCCATGTTGGAAAATTGTATGCTTGATTCAGAAGCATCACACAACCTTATGCCAAAATCTATCATGGACCATTTGAAACTTGACATAGCTAGATCCTATAATGACCTGTACACCTTTGATTTTAGAAAGGTGCCCTGTTTGGGATTGATCAAGGATCTATTGGTTACCCTTGCCCAAATTCCAATGAAAAGTGTAGTACTTGATATTGTTGTCACAAATATCCCTCCCAAGTTTGGAATGCTCCTTTCTAGGTCTTGCTGTGCCAAATTAGGGGGAACTCTATAGATGGATATGTCATATGCTACTAACACCTATTTATGGAGGAGAGAAATTAAGATTATATAGAGAGGTAAGATTTGTACATACTGTTTGTAAGATTGACCAACCAAGGAACCATCCAATTTATGCAATAGATCAAGAATTTGGTTGTTTTCAACTCACTTCAAACCAACATAAAAATCAAGTTAAAATTGAAGAGGTAGTTGAAAGTCTTGAACCAAACCAAATTGATATTTGGAAACTATTCTTTGATGGCTCTTACACGAAAGATGGGGCAGAAGCTGGATTAGATTTAATTTCACCTGAAAAATAAAATATAACCTAATCATGTAAATTAGACTTCGAAGTTACAAATAATGTGGTTGAATATGAAGCTTTCCTTTTAGGATTACAATTAGCCAAAAGCTTAAAGTTCAAAACGTAAGTGTTTTTACTGATTCAGAACTTATTGTTAAGAAAATAAGAAATGTTTGCCAGACAAAGCACCCTAGACTTAGGTCCTACCCAAATGAAGTATGGGATTCAGTTAAAAAATTCTTTGATGCTTTTAATTTCAGTCATATTCCCAGAGATCAGAATATTCATGTAGATGCCTTAGTTGTCTCTACTATCTCTTTTAAAATTCTTGATCATACTGATGTACTCTATCATATACAAGTCAAATATAGGCCATCTATCCCAGATAATCTGAAACATTGGCAAATATTTGAGGATAATGAACATTTGAAATCATTTATGTAGGTAATAGATGATTTTTCATTTCTACAAATTGATGAAGATAGAACTGAAATAAATGAAAATACAAATGGAAATGATACTTCATATTTTGAAACCCAAATTGCTAATCATGACATTATTCAATTATCTAATAATTTTATTCCAAAAGTTCTCATTCATTAAGAAAAATTATTTGATCAAAATGATGTCCTCCGAAACCCTCAGTCCATTTCTTCAAAAGATGACATAGAAGAGATTAACATTGGAACTGATAAAGATATCAAAAACAACAAAATATGTGCAACTCTAGACCCTGAGATCAAAGCTCAATATCTTAAGTTACTGCAAAATTATAAGGATGTTTTTGCTTGGACTTGTGCTGATCTAAAGACCTATGATACTTCATTAATACATCATAAGACTCCTTTGAAGCCAGAAGAAAAACCTTATCAACAGAAAATTAGAAGGATAAATCCATCCCTTCTACCAATTGTAGAAAGGGAGATTAAGAAAATTCTAGATGCTCAGATCATCCCCCCTCTTAGATATTCTAATTGGGTTGCAAATCTAGTTCTTGTTAGAAAGAAAAATGGAGAAATAAGGCTCTGTGTGGATTTTAGAAATTTGAACAAGGCATCATTGCAAGATAATTATCCTTTCCCCAAAATGGATTAATTACTTCAAATGATTTCAAGAGTACAAAGACTTTATATGCTTGATTGTTTTTCAGGTTACAATCAGGTGAATGTTGATGCATTAGACAAAGAGAAGACAACCTTTACTGCACCCTGGGGTACATTAATGTATGCTAGGATGCCATTTGGTTTAACCAATGCTGGAGCAACATTCAAAGAGCTATGGACATAGCTTTTATGGGCCAGGTAAATAAATTTGTGGTTATTTACCTTGATGACATTACTATTTTTTCTAAATCTGATCAGAAACATCTAAAGCACTTGATGAAGGTTTTTGACAGGTGTAGAAAATTTGGAATATCATTGAACCCTAAGAATTCCTTGTTTTTTGTCAAAGAAGGAAAACTGTTGGGCCATATTATTTCAAAGGAGGGAGTAGTAATTTATCCCAAACGAGTATCTACCATTGAAACATTGACCTTACCTAAAAACAAGAAGGAAATTCAAGCTTTTCTAGGCAAGATTAATTTTCTAAGGAGGTTTATTCCAAATTATGTAGATATTGTAAAAGATATAACTGACATGCTCTGAAAGGACCATGAATTCAAATGGACTACCTCTTCTAGGCATGCATTTGAACAAATAAGAAGGGATATCTCTGAAGCTCCCACCTTAGCCAACCCTGATTATACTAAGCCATTTATTATTTTCTCTTTTTCCTCTGAAACAACCCTTGCTACTATTCTATTACATAAAAATGAAAATTCCCATGACCAACACATAGCCCTTTTCAGCAAGATTATGAGAGATGTTGAGCTTAAGTATGACATTATTGAGAAGAAAGCCTATGCCCTCATTTAAGCACTGAAATCATTCAAAATGTATGTCTTACATTCACCTATTACTGTTTATGTCCCTAATAGTGTTGTGGAAACTATCCTAACCCAACCATACATTGATGGGAAAAGAGGTAGATGGATCACTCAAATTCTAGAGTTTGATCTAACTATCCAGACTACCAACTTAGTAAAAGGTCAAGGATTAGCCAAGCTTTTAGCTGAATCTAATTGCAAAGCACTTGGAATCAATTCTGTTTTAGAAATACAAGGGAAGAATACACAAGAACCTTATATCCTTGCAGAAGGGGATAATCCACAAGAACCTTCCCTTCATCCTAAAGGGGAGAATCCACAAGAACCTCTACCTGCAGAGCAGATCAGTGCTATACACATTGATGAAAAATTCTTGTTTTCAAACTGGTATCAAGATATTATAAATTCCTTGATCCATTTTGAGTGTCCAACATCGTTCTCCAAAACCCATTGTAAAACCCTTAAGTTAAAATCAGTCAAGTACTACATTATAAATGCAAATTTATAGTGGAAAGATCCACTGAATATTTTGTTATTATGTTTAACAAAATCAGAAACTAAAGGAATCATTGATCAGTTTGATACAGGATTTTGTGGGGGACATTATGCTTGGAGAGAAATAGCATACAAGATTTTAAGGGGAGGATTTTATTGGCTCACATTGTTCTTACAAGTAGGGGAAAAGGTCAGAGGTTGTGTTCCTTGTCAAATGTTTGCTTGTAAACAAAAATTAGTAGCTCTTCCACTCGTTCAATCAATAGTTTTAGCACCTTTTTCTCAATGGGGATTATATTTTGTAAGAGAGATTCACCCCACTTCAAGCAATAAACATAGATGGATCCTCACTGCAACAAACTAATTTACTAAATGGGTGGAAGCAATTCCAATTATAAGTTCTAGTAATTCAATAGTAATTATGTTTATTGAGGAGAATATCTTATATAGATTTGGTCCCCAACTCAAATTATCACTGATAATGCAGCATCTTTTTCTAGTGTTAAAATGATTGACTTTTGCCAGAAATATCATATTTTGTTACATCATTCAACTCCATACTACCCTCAAGGTAATGGCCTTGCAGAGTCACCAAACAAAAGCCTGGTAAAGTTAATCAAAAGGACTCTAGCTGATCATAAGAAGAGCTAGGATTCACATTTGATTTATGCAGTATGGGAAAACAAAATTACTCCAAAGATATCAACTGGAAAATCTCCATTTCAATTAGTCTATGGGAAAGATGCAATTTTTCCCTACCAATTTAGCCTTCCCTATTTTAAAATTCCTGCAGGATTCAACAGATGAACCTGATGATTTTTCAAGATCAAATTATTGAACTTAATGAAAACATAGATGAAGTTCAACATAAATTGAAGAAATATCAGAATAATATGAAAGACCTGTTTGACAAAAGAGCCAGGGAAAAGGACCTTAAGGAAGGTGATATAGTTCTGAGATGGGATGCCAAGAGAGAAGAGAAAGCCAAGCATAGCAAATTTGACAATCTATGGTTTAGACCTTTAGCAATTGTTGAAGTGAAGGGTAATAACACTTTTGTGCTGCAGAATCTTGAGGGGCTATATTCCACTTATCCTGTAAATGGAAGGTTTCTCAAACATTACATTCAGTACTAATAAGTTGAAATAGTTTTCACTGTAAATACTCTGGCTTTTGTTTACTTTTCAAAATGTCAGTGTGATTTTTCTTACAGCAAGGAATCCATAGCCCGAGGAGAAGGCACATGGATCTGTAGGTTCTTTGCATTCTATAGGAGAAAGTAGTCCCCAGATGGAGCCAATGTTGTATCATTTTTTGGTTTTGATAAGATAGAATATTTGAAAAAATGTTAAGATAGGATATGGACATAACTATATTGAATAAAATGTTTTTGAAAATATCTTGATGATGATGTCCATATCAAAGAAAATGTTAGGTTAGATGGCCTAAAAAATCAAGACAAAAAGAAAATGATAGGTTAGAAAGAAAAGAAAACAAATAAACTCTGAAAGTGAGCAAGTCCAAATGTCGCTACTATTTTTCTGCAAAATAATGGTTGTGTGCATCTTATCATAAATGCCACAACCCATGACAATCAAATAGTTTAATCTTAACTGCTCCAAGCTTTAAATTTGATGTTATAGTTAGAGAATAAAGATCTGGCCAAATTGTTTAATCTTGGCAAATCAGTAGTTAGGTAGAGAATAATAAGGTGCTCATCAGTTTAATCTGAGCCCTTGGATGTTATAAGATTAGAATTAGATAGTTTGATTTTTTTTAATAAACAGAAAGGAAAACGGTTTCCTAGCTTAAATGCACCCATTAAGTGAAGAAAAAATGATAGGATAAGCAAAGGGTAAGTAGAAGAAAGGTCGCAGAAATTTGATGATTGATTGGACAAAATATACATTTATCATGTTTTACCATATGTTTCTATGTCCATGAGGCAATTATACAAAGCAAATGAAGCTCTACAAGATCAATTAATTAACTTCCCTCATCCTCATTCATCCCTATATTTACTAATTTCCCCTTCCTACCTTCATACGGTTCATATTCATTGAGTTTCCATAAAAAAACCCCTTTTCCTAAGGTTAAAATCCTTTTTGCCTAGGAAAAGTGAAAACCCCATGCTAAATCCCCTTTTACCCAAAAAACCCACAAAAGGATGTTTAGCCTAAGTATTGATGTATATATGCGAAAAGAAAATAACTCATAAAAGCACTATACTTAGTGTATTGTCCCTTTCTGCTCATATTTCATATTAATGCTAACTTATAGTATTAAACCCCTAAAATTCCCTTTTCCTGTATATTATTAACTCCCTTTACTAAATATCCTAAAACCTTAAGTTTTATTATAAAACTATGTAATACATCACATATCGACAGATCAACGTGCATGCACTCTCTTCCGCACTGCAATATGCGATGCACGATGGACCCGGACCCAACGCAATATATATCATAATTCATTACCATATCGCATCCGCCCCTCATCCCAAGTCTCGACTGAAACAATAACCCTCCACCGTTGCGATCTCCAATATGCGATGGGGACCCGGACCCGATCACATATTATCCATAATTTATTTCTGCATTGCGTCCAGCCCCTATTGCATTCCTTTGCGATGGGTCATCCTTCGCTAAACTGTGATTGCGATATGCAATGAACCCAGAACTTATATCATTTACACATCCGAATTCATACTATTTCAAGTCTGCCATACCATGTTTTGCGAAGGTTTTTTTTGTTATATATTTTTTATGATTTAAACGAAGAACCCCGCTAATCTCAGTTTTAACCCATAATAAAGCCCACACTGCCATAATTAATCATTAGGCCCCTCCGCACTACTCTTTCACTCCATCACCGTCCGATCATGTGCATTCAAATCCAACGACCCTCAACAATTTGGGGTTGGCTCTCTATACGGGCATTACCCACTCGAAAAGTAGTATACCATTGACCTCCCCTTGCTACGTGTCAGTCTCAGATTATATCGGGCGACCCCTCCCAAAACCGCTCGCGCCTCAGAAGCAGTGTGTTTAAAACTAGAACCACCTCCCGCATAACGACAAAATGACCATTGTTCACTTTGCGCCATATTTCAAAAAGAAAGTTTTTTTTCGTTTAAACGCAAAAATCACCATTTTGGCTTTATTTTTCCTGTTTACACAGTGAAGCCTCCATAAGCCTCTGCGACCAATAAAACCATTGTTTTACCTTCCAATACGCTTTGGGCTCCTTCCAATATCCTTTCAAGCTAAAAAAAAAAAAAACCATTGATGTCCTTCTCTATCACCTATGTTTTCTTAACAATTTATGTGTTTTGTAGGTAAAAAACTCCTGTTTTAGGCTTACAAAGAAAAATCCTGCATATAGTTTGAAGACAAATATGAATATCATATCAATTCACTTTACCCTGTAACTTAAAATCTAAAGCAATTTACTGTTGAAAAACACAGTAAAAACCTAAAATGCACAATAAAGGTAAGAAAGAACACAGTAAAGGTTACTTAGCAGGGTCAAAGGATATTCACAGAGTTTAAAGAGTATCAGATGAAAGATCAAATGAAGGAATCAACTAGTGTAAAGAATACAAACAATCAAGAAGCTTAAAGGGAAAAATATCAAACAACAAAGCCAGCACAACCTGAATAAAAGGGACAACAAGAATCAGTTCAATAGCAGCCGCTATATTCTTGTATGAAGATCTTTCCTTTGCTAGAATAAATTACAATCAGTTTGAGGATACTTTCTTAGTTTCATTATTGTATAAATAACTCTCTTCTCGAGTTGTTATGGGTTCAATTTTCAAGGCTCAGGGTTCATTGCTTGTTAAGTCATGATTGTTCATTCTACTTTCAACCTGGTTGCACCTTGGAAGGAAGCTTTGTAGACACTTGATGTACTCAATTTTTCTAGAACCTTAATAAAAAGCAGAGGATTCTGAATTTGGTTTTACACAGTTTGTGTTATCCTGTAAGTTTTTCTAGTTATCAATCATTATGTTTTTCTTCATATGCTTATGGCTTATAGAGATATCTAGGTAGGAATAATTGTGTCTCAAATTATTCCTATAAGCTCCTGAAGTGATCAAATATTAAGAGAATGGATTAATGAACTGTCTGTTTAGCTAATCCCCTCTAATAAATAAATCATTAGAATCTTTTGTAAGCTTAAGTACACTACCTTGAATCTTTGGAACGTAGTTTAGAAGGTTTTCACACTTATGATTGTTCTGTTTTATAGTTTGGAAACTGTGATAATCATATTATTTTTGTCTTCTTCTCACCACTATTTGATCTATATCACTGTGTAAAGCTTTATAGCAGCCCTTTGCTGAGACATTAATATTATCCAACGGATTAAGTATTTCAATTCTACATCTATCTTCATTCATTGGTCTTCCAAAACTAAAACCAAAATCCCAAAAACAATTATTTTAGATTCTCTGGCATTGGTAGCTGACCTACTACTATCTCAAAGGTAAAACAACAAGTATTCGCTAATAAGCACAAAGTGGAGGGCCATACGCTTGTTGTGCAAGGTGGGAGATTGTGAAGCTAGGAACTAGTATCCATACATTATGCAAGCAACCTGAGACTTTCAAGGCAGAGAGGAAATTCAGTTACTAATCACCCCTCTACAAAGGTGAATTCTGCACCAAGAGGTGGATCTTCGCTTGGGTACCTCTTTGGAGGTCATAAATGAACACCCAAGTGGAGAAACGAAGGACCCAGATGTAGATTTGGATCTCACAAGGCCTTCGTAGGTATGTTGATCCACAAGTTTCATATGATGTAAAGGAAAGAGAGGTCCTTAGGCTAGGAGTCCTAGCTTGTTGCTGAGGTGGAGGGGTTTGCAGTTTTTGTTGTTGAAAGTATGCTCTAGAGGAGGTTTCATGAAATCAATGACCCCAAAAAAATAGAAAACCTAAAGAAAATGAAAGAAATGAAAAACCTACCTCATAGTCAGCCATTATGCACATGCAGAATCGGTCAGGCATTATGCACATGCAGAATTGGAAGGTAATGGATGATTTCAAATGAGGGCACCAAAATTCAACATGCAGAATCAGAAGGTAATGGCTGAAGGTAAAGACCAATTCGCTAGAGAATGCACCAGCTTTTATCTTCACTTGGAAAGAAAATCATAACTTCCGCTATCATTCTATCGGGCCCTCTCCTCATTGCTTGACTCGGCCGAGAAAGTGATGTTCAACCAAATGAATGGTATAATTGGTGAATGAGGGGCACATTAATGCCTCAACATGCTCTCTCAACTTACTTTACAACACTTCAGGTTTATTTGAGCCACGAGAAATCTTGTAATGTTGTACCATTGCAGACATGAATCAAACCTACACCAAGTGCCTAGATAACGTGATTCCATGCTACTGTCCTCCTCTTTGGTGTGCCAATAAAATCATTTCAACCAACCTCCCTTTTAGAAAATCAATTATCACACATCTCTTGAATAGTGGGATTTGGAAAAAACCGATAGTGAAGTTCTTTAGGTTTGGGTGGGATAATGCGGGCCATCACTATTGTTAACGGGTAAATATACTCTATAAGTTATATAAGTTAATGATTACAATGTTTACTTATATAAAGAATTTATGAGAATGGTTAATAAAAAATTTTGGAAATTGGAAGAGAAAGATAAGAAAGCAAAGGCAATGAGGTTTGTTTGTTGTAAATCAATTTAAAAGAAGGAAAAATGTCTCCAAATAGCTATATTTTTCAAAGTTTTTTTCTTTCATAGGACTAAATTTTAGTTCGAGTTAGGGAGATGGCCTCAAAAACATTGATTGGGTACTCTAGAAATCAAGACCTGACATATCCAAGCTAGTCAATTAGATAAATTCTTTTTGGACAAAGGTTGCAAAGGCTAAGGTGAAAATCTCCCATTTTTAATGTGGGTTTTAAACCTTCCATTTGAGAATGCTAAAAACATGGTCAAGATCTTGAAAATAGGTCCTTGATTTTACCAAAACTCAATATCAATGCTTAATCAATGGTGTGATTCTTTCTATTTGGGTTTGGCCTTCAACTTTCAGATCTATCTTTGGGTCTAGTTATCAATTTTTCATTTCATTTATGTGCTGAGAAGGTCTTAATGGCTATACGGGATAAGATGGTTATTTTCCAATATCACTCCCTTGAAACCCTATAAAGAGATTATGTGCCCCATTTTTTTGTTGTAATATTTCAACCATAAGTTCTTCCTATGAGGATGCCCCTAATGGGAGGGTATGTAAAGAATGCGAAAAAGAACAAAATTATGTGTTAAGTAAAATGAGGGTTATAGATCATAAGTGCATCTAGAGGTCTCGACAAAGGTGAAGGGGAATGGAGTTTACCTCCTATTGCAATACATCCTATTCCACCATTCGAGGTGCTAAAGGGCATTGAATTTAAGGGTCATAGGTGAAATCTCACAAAGATCTTAAAAATGAAAATGTAGGAGTGATTTAGCATAGGATTGATTCTTCAATAGTTGACTTTTTGGGTGAGATTTCCCAATGAATGGAAAAAATTGAAGCGCTGCCAACTACAGATTAAGTAGAGTATGAGAAAATGTTTCCTAATATTCAAAGAGTCTCATCTCTTTTCCGTGAGATCCATGGAAAGTATGTTCAAGTGTCGATAACTCATTTTAAGATATCATATTTGATTCAGGGCACATATACTCCTTCAACTAGCGATGGAGTGTCCAACCAATGAGTAGGAAAGGTTTTTCATTTACAAGGTTGGCATCAATTAAGTATTCTCCCTCTATGCCCAACTATAAGATGAGGAGTGTGTATAATGGACTTATTATTGTAAACAATTTCAAATATTGGATTATCTTCAAGTTCAAGGGCTTGAAGTGGCTACCTCAACCTACAAAACTTTAAAGGAACTATGTGTTTTCCAATTATACCCTTATTGTCAAAGAGTTAAAAAAGAGGAAGGCTTTATGGCTGGTTTTAAGGGGTTGGCCTAGGCTCACTTGTGTACTGACTTCTTTGTCAAATGATAAATGTAACTTTGGTTACTATTACAATAAACTAAATTATTCTCTTCTCACTTGTTTATTCTTGTGTATTATTGATCCCAAAAAATTAGATCATGTGATAAGTAACCTCTACTTGAAGGGTTTGTACCAATTTTTCAATATTGTAAAAGTTTAAAATGTTTATATTTGATTAACTTTCTCATGAACAAGGCCTTTCAAGTTATTCTAAACATATGCGTAGAACAATCATTGCCAATATTATGTGCTCCCTCTTTATTGACATCCATGGAGGAATGTTATTTTTAATAACAAAAGCAGGTCGCACTGAGTAAGTTGATTTGATCTCTCTAAATGGATTGACACCATGAGCTACTAACCAAGATTATAGAGAAACCAATGACCCCTCAATCACTAGTGAAGTGATGGGATAACACCAATTTCATTCAATGAATTTAGCTAAGTGTTTTACTCCAATTAGAGTTTCAAGTTGGTACTTTAAGAATATTCCATGGTCCTAATGAGCACATCATATAGAGAGGAAGACGTGACCCATTTCTACAAGAATTGGATCCTTGTGTTCTATGGATTTATGAATACAAAACCATATTCAATGAGGTGGAGATCATCTCCAACAACTTGATTCGTGCATAGGTAAGTTCAAGAAACATTTCCTTGGTTAATGTTTCAAATTATTTATGTCCTCATACCTATCAGATTATTAAGTATGTTCTTTAACACATTCCCTAACATGTCCTTTGGGTTCGATCTAGAATGTATCTTGCAATCAATGTGTTTTGCAAAAATATTTAGAATTGAACCATATTCACTACTATCCTAGGATTTGTAATGAATTTATTTTACCACTCTATAGCTTATCTTTGAGGAGTGCCCCGGGTTCTCCCCCACAATTATGGTTTACTTGGAGTTGATTGGTAATAGATATATAACTATGAATGGAAGATACATACATGCATATGGAGCTACGGAGCCTCACTATTCCATTCCAAATCATGCTTTCGATAGGCTCTTTCTAAAATAAATAACTACCAAACTACTCTATATGGCCTCACATTACCATGAAGGTTAGTGTAAATAGATAATGCCCTCATTATCCTATTGTTTAGCTGCACATGCCTTTTGTGAGTTTGGTCACATCATAATTCTGGTTAGAGAGAAAAAAATATTATTATCAAGACATGGAACCATCCACAATGCATGACCTATTCTTGTATCTATTTAGTTTCTTTTTAATGTTATTGATGTTTCTTACATGAATTTGTTGAAATGTTGACATTGCTATAAACAAATTGAATCAATACAAAATGATTTAGATTAACCCTTCACTCAAGTCAGAATCATTGATCATGCATGTTAAGCTTTCTCCACCATATTATAAAGCTTGTATTAAGTTGTTTGATCAAAATTAGGCAATGTTGACTAAAATCCCTATAGAATTGAAGTAGAGGCAAAGGCTAGACAAGAGAAGAGGAATCTAGATTGTAGATGGTTGATGCTAGAATAATTAATCATTGATGTACAATGGATGTCATATCTATCTTGATTTATGTAAAAATATGCATGTTTTCATGTTTTCTACAAATAGTTTGGAATTTTGGATGGTTTTTTAATATAAATTAAAAAATATATAAATATATATATAGTAGATGCTTCTGAGACACTTTGCTTCCTAGATTTTTGGAAATGACGCTTCCGCATTCCTGCTTCCAAAAAACGTCCACGTTTCGTCCCCAATTCATGCAACATTGTGCTAGAGTGCCAAGGCAACATACCAAGATGTGCCATGTTCCAGGGTGTTTCAATACATGCTAGTGAATGTTAGGGAGTGCCACAAAAACACAAGGGAGAAATAGTTCAAAATGCAGGGAAATGAAGAGATAAGAGTGTGTGATAGGGAGTGTCAACGAGTTCCAAGTGTTATGAGGAGGGAGTGACAAGGTTATATGCTAGGCAGTGCCAAGGCATGCTAAAGTGCCAGGGCATGTCAGAGAGTGTTAGGGTGTGCTAGGCAAAGCAAAGCATGCCAAGAAATGTAGGGGATGCTAACACATGCCACATAGGGCTGAGGAAATTTTAGATGTTTCATGTGTTATGGCATGTCACGATGTAAATTGTGTTTCTTCGTTGCTTTATGGACATGGTTGGATATTAGCCTTGAATTGGTAACTTGTTAAGTGGGATGAGTTGAGATTGGACATGAGTAGCCTAAGATGTGTTATAGGAAATTCTTAAGTGAACAAGGCCTAGTCTAGTTGTAGTAACTATAACTTGGTTAAGTTGTTGTAGTCGGGGCAGGACTTGGTTGGCTTATGGCCAAGTCCAAAAAAATGTAAGTGTAGTTGTGACAACATGATAGCTAAGGAGTGTTAGGGCATGCCAAAGAATGAAAAGTTCTGCTAACACATGGCAGACAATGTCAATGGATGGTGAGGAGTGTTAGGGACAGTCAGGGGAACACAAGGGAGAACTAGGTCAAAATTCTTGGAAATGAACAAATAAGAGTGTGTGCCAAGGAGTGTAAGTGAATTCCAGGTATCCCAAGGATGAAGTGTTTTAGGAGAAGTTCAGAATATTACTTGTAGGAGGAAAGCCTATGGTTGTGATAAGGCGTGGACAAAGCAATATAGGAAAAGGGAGACTTTGGGTTGGGCACAATATTTGGTTTTTCTAATGAATTGATTAGTTTCCCAAGTCACAAAAAAAGTAAGGTTATCTGTGAGGGTGTTAGTGTTAGTAAATTCAGTCAATCTCCAGTGATCAAATATGCTCTTACAAGGTGTTGTTAGGGTGTCAAGTCAATTTTTTTTCATTTCAGCGAGTCTTCAAATAAAAATTTGGTCACTGCCAAGTGTGTCTAGGTCTATTTCCACTCTCTCAAGAATTTCATATGCCGATCACTTTCATCACTCAGTTGAGTCTACCATCATGAAAACATCATTAATATCACTTCATTCACATCATCATGGTCTCCATTCAGCTCAGTGTCATCATTAGGTCATTAGGGTTAAGGTCACAAAATCAGTCATTTCATGTATAAATTCAGCAAATGAGTAGTAACAATAGGTAAATTTGTTCAATAACACTTCACTTCAAATGTGATTTATGTTTTTAGATGTAATAATGTTCCTAAGGTTCTAAAGTTACAAGAAGCGGTCCTAAGGCTACAAAACTAAAAAAGAAAGTGAATTGGTGAGGTGGGCCATCCTACCTCATTAATCACCTAGACGCCAAAAGAAAATTATAAAACCACATGGAGGAGCTCATTCACACTCATGTACACTTGTGTACAATCCTAGCATTGAGATCCTCCCTCTCCTTTACAAAAAAATGTGATTCCATATCCCTCACTGGCAAAAATTGACTCTTGCTGCGCACAGGAAGCCTTCGCTACGCACGAGGCAGAGTTGTCCAAAATTGTTGTTTGACCACCAAAATTCATTTTTTCAAAGATCCTCTTCATTAATTTCATCCTCCAAACTCTATAACAAGTAAGTTTAATCATTTTCATCCCCTCCTTTACATCATATTTCAAGAAAATGATCAAATACTTCTTCTAGGGTTTACATGATTTTCATGGTTTTCATCCTCAAATGATGAGTTGTTGCCCTAAACCCTATATTCCTTGTCCCTACACCTATGTTTGCAACTAATACACCATTTCCATCCATCACAAAGCCTTATCCCCTCACTTTCTATCATTTTACTCTAAACCCTAATCTACCTTATCTCTTTCTAGGGTAGGCCTGTGTTTTGGCCTTTTCCACCCCCTCCCCTCACTCATTTCCAAAAATTCCTTTTTCCCCTACTCACTAACATCTTCCCCTACCCTCCTAAATTTCATTACAAATTTAGGCAACTCCTAAGTCCATCATACCACCTCATTCCCTCACAAAAACATATGTCATTGTTTTTTCTTGCCTTTCACCTAGGGTTTGAAGTATGGAGCTTGACTCATCGGCATCAAAGAAGAGGAAGAACAACAAGGGGGGAAGATACTGAGGTTTGAGCCCTCTAATTCTAATGAAATCACCTCCTCCCCATTTGTCATGAAATGCTTTGAAGATGTCAATTGTTTATGGTTTTGTCAAAGAGTGTAGGAAGTAGGTTGCCATGAGCATCTCATAGTTATATTTTCCCTCACCTTGAAGGAAGACAAGATCACCATTGCAGGAACTGATTTCATGTTTTTAGTGGATGCCATATCTCAAGCTACAGGCATACCAAACCATGGTGAAAATTGGTTCAAAGGCATGAAACTACACCTAGAAGAGTACAACCCTACTTGAAATCACAATATGAAGGATATCACTCACATGTTTTCCCATTCATATACTTGTTGGAGAGATATGCACCATTGACGAGGGTGGTCATGAAGTTCTTCACATGTGAGGGCATATTTTCTAGGCTATATCAATACTGCATAAGAATGCTCATGCACTTTACAATTTCCAAGTCTCTAAATTTGTCCATCTACTTGTATAGAAAACCAAAATTTCTGAAAGGCTGCAATTGAAAGGAAAAGTGCATTATCCCAACCTCTTTCACCATATGCTAATAAAGTTTATACTTCTCCATCAGTGGAAGTAGAAGAACATGACACAAGACACCTTCATTGAGGCAACCTTGAAAATTCATATAACCACTTCATCAAGCCAGCACCAAACCATGTCAGTACAACCCATGGAGGTGGGGTCATCAAGAAAACATGATGAGATTTCCAAGGCACCTAGGCCTGAGGTGACCAAGACATATTAGAGAGGCATAAGCCTTGTGTTTTCTACTGAAATTGAGGAAGGGTCCAAGCCTACTACATCAATAGAACAGGGATCACCATCACATCATGAGGCTGCTTTGCATGATGAGGAGCCCATTCAGCATGAATTTGACCTAGTTGACATGGAGGCACATGATGAGCATCAAACCTTGAAAAAAGTCATCAAAGAGAAGGATTATTAGATCATGGAGATGAAGGACAATTTGGAAAGGGCCAAATTCATCATCTCATTCCTTGAGCAAGAAAATAGTCAACTGAAAGCAAAACAACTAGTCATGGAGAAAGAGAAATTCAAAGCCGAGAAACAAGAGATAAAAGTAAAGGTAGTGGTGGAACATGAGGACACTGATCAACATGAAGGACATGTGGCAAGGAAGAGACCAAGGATAATATGTCTTAGGAAGGCACTTTAGAGGGAAAGAGAACAAAAGCCACCAATGGAAGAATTGACCTTTGAAGAGAGGACTGCAATGGAAATAAATGAGGATAGGGAGTTTTAGCTTGACAAAGTAAATTACCACCTTGAGAAGCTCTAAGATAAGGCCAACAATGATAAAAAAGTTGCAAAGGAAAATGGCCATCCATTATTACACAAGGAATGAAGTTGCCAAGGTCAAAATCAAGCAGTTGAAGGAAAAACTCAAGGAAACCTAATCAGCCAAGAGGATAAGGCTAAGTTAGATTTTATTGTGGATGAATCCATGATTGCATAACATACTTCATCAGGCATCTCTGGACAAATTTTGGGAGGATTTGGACAAAATTTTGTTTTTGGTGTAGACTTGCAATGTTTTGGCAATTTTTTGTCTAGGAGCGCAGCAAGCTCACTCTGCGCTTCTTCCTCATGGCTCCAAATGATGGAAACTCAGCCTTTTTGGAAATATTATGACTTCCTCTCAAAACCTAGTTTCCCACTTTCTTGGTCTAGGGCTCATTTTTTGAGAAATTTGCAAAAAAGAGGCCAAAAATCATCTTTCTACCCCTTTTTTCCATTTCGCTGAGCACCTGGAGACACCTTGGGAGAATGACCATATCTCAGCCAAAAATGGGTCATTTTGAGTGAAAAAAATACTCTTAATACATCTAACCTTTCCCAGATTTCCCGAAAAGGCTTCAGATCTGGATTTGGACTTCATAAAGGCACTCAAAAATCGTCTCCAACAGCTCGCTGCACACCTAGAAATTTCTAAGACTTTTGTAAAATTTTCACTGTCTAATTTTTTGTAATTCCTAGTTTGACTTTGGTAAAAGTAGAAAGGGTGAAGTAGATGAATGTGAGGGGTAAATGTAAAGATAAATAATGGGTATTTATTATTTTTAAGCTATTTTGATGTAAATTTGACCTCATTTATGAGAGAGGTTGGAGTCAACATTAATTGTAGAAGTTATTTTTAACTTTCCTAAACATTAGCGTTTGGTAAGAACACCTCATGGATTAGTTCCTAGAGTCATGGATTCAACCCTTGAGAGTGGGGAGATGTTGTTTTGGTCTTTATGTATCAGTCTCTCAGAGATAGAATAGGTTGGATTTCAAAGGAGAGAACTATTGTAGCTTGTACTTGGACATTTTCTGGAAATCAAAGGACACAATTTGCAACTATTATCTAGGAATTCATTTGAAGTAAGTTTGTGATGTTAATTTTTCTCTGTTATGGATTTATATGAAATATATTCATCTTCTCTTTCCATTGATGAATTCTTCAATGGTTTTCCTTACAATTTATAAACAAAATTCTTTGCATAAAGCTCTGTTTGATGGAAAATTCATTATGTGTTACTTTCTTTCTTGCTTAATGAATTCATGTTTCATGCTAATTAACACCCTTTTGCTTCTTATAAACACTACATGTTGGCTTATATGGGCTTGACCCAGGTTCAGAAGAATTATTTAGCCAAAAAAATCCCGCAGCTACTGGCCCTTTCGGAAACAGCCCGCGGAGAGTGGACTGAGGTCTCACCCGAGGCAGCAGGGGAGGGTGCTGGAACTAGGTTTCCGCACCCTTGGGATGTCTTGATGTGGTTTGGAGGTTTCGTGCACCAATCTGTGGCTTCGTGCCACTCTACTTCGCACAGATCCAGTCCGAGAATATTCCTTGATACTTATTAATGCGCTATTTATAAATTCAACCTACTTTTTATGGTCTTTAAGCAAACAATTGATAGAATTAACCAGTTCGTGCCCTTAGAATAGATATAAATTCACATATATTCATAACATGAGCATATGCCCAAAGATCAAACAATTATATTAACCATGCATTAACCAGATCCGCGATAGTTTAGATTTAACACAAAATTTCATAATCAACTTATTTTTATTCACTTTATTCACTAATACATCCAGATCCATCCTGCGCACTAAGCTGTAGGGGTCCATGCAGATAGCTGCAGACTCTTCGAGGCCTCTGCAGACATAGTTGTAGAGCCTCTCTCTACTATGAAAAACCCTCAACTCGGACTTACTAATGCTTCAAGACTTTTCTTCTCAAAAACTCATTACATAATAGATCGAAGATTACATACCAAAAACTACTTTCTATCCATAGAGCCTCACTCTATTTATACATTTCCATGGACCGCGATCCCTAGGCAGGCCGACTCAACTTACATTTTTTTTTTTTGGAGCAGACTAACCTTTGACTCAACTTATTATAAATCACGCTCCGTGCATCCCGTGGAGTCTTTACCCTATCGTTACCCAAAACTTCAGGCTTTGTGCCCCATGACCATTGTGCAGGGCTTTTGCTACCCAACAGTCCCCCAACACAATCATCGCGACTCGTCCTGAGTCACTTGTCGGTGTGGTGAGACATGTCACCTTGGCTACATGGTTCACCTCCCTTTGAGTGACAATTGTCATCCTACTGCTCCTTCGTTGTCTCCTACAACACTTTGTCAAGCTCCTGGTTGATTGTTTCTACCAATTCTCATGACCGATAATGCTCATTCTACTATGCTCGGTTAACACAGAACACCCCCTCATAGGATTTTAGCTCGAGTGGGGGGGCCGCATACACAACCTCCTTGTACCACCGCAACCACTTCCTACCTTCGTATCTGCTCTTTGCACTGTCTGCTGCAGCTTGTGTTGTAGTTTTGCAAGACCTTTGCCACTGTCCGCGTGATCCCAATCCTCAAGGTACATCAGGGATGAGTTATTAACTGCATTCCTACCAATGGTCTCCATCCTTCCATCCTTTCTCTTTCTTGATGTAGTTCGCGGGCCTTCCCTTGGGCGAGGTGGTGGCATCCGGACCAATTCTGCTTCGTGTCTCCCATTTTCCATTACATCCCCTACTGTTGATGCTGAACTCTGCATGACACCCACAACTGTCAACACCATGTTCCTCAGAGAGCCCTGCCTTTCCATCGGCCAAATCACCACCCTTGGGCTTACTCCTTGTGCAAAGATAATGAAAAGTTCCATATCAGTAACTAGTTTATGTTTCCCAGAAGTGTAGGTGACCCTGTGGAGGCCCCTCTGTGATTTATAAACGTTTCAAATTTCAATTTCACTGGCTCTCGCTTGTTCTGGCATCCTTTTGTTAAACCTGTGGCTGCACATTCCATATCTGGCTCGTACCCCTTCTCTTAATTGTTCGTCGCCCGCTCCCTTTTTCCATAATGCAGACATCTTGTCATGAATAGTGATAGTACCGGTCACCTCTCCTCTTAGCAACGCATCCACGCACTCCTTTCCACGCAACCATGACCTTTGTGATTGGACAAATTTATGAGTATCCTGGCAATCGTGCGTCTTTCCTCTAGACTGCTTTATCATCCCGTGCTCTCTTTCAACTGCTTGGAGTGGTGAGACTGTCCCTTGGGCAGTTACTCAGGTGGTTGCCCCACCCATGTAGAGCTTCAGGCGACTACCATTCACTCTTCCTAGGAAGGGGTCTCCTTGAGTTTGGTAAGCTAAACTGCACCCCCATTGATAACTTCTTTGACAATATAGGGTCCCAATCAATGCATTCGGAGTTTGCTAGGGAAGTTCTCGAACTTACTGTCATATAGTAATACGAGATCGTTTTCCTTGAAGGTGCATACCTTAATATGGTGATCATACCATGCTTTCTCTCACTGTTTTTGTACTTGTTGATGGAATCCAGCCAAAAACCATTCCTCCTCCAGTTCCTCTAGCTGCATGAGCCATTCTTCCAAAGCCCCACGGTCTGCCATACCTATTACTGCCGCTATCTGTAGACTAGGCACGATGTATTCCATAGGCGTAATGACCTCCTTGGCATAGACTAACTGAAAAGGTGTCTGGCCCGTCAAATTCTTACACATCGTTCAATATGCCCATAGCACAACAGGGATGTGTAAGTCCCAGTCATTTCGCTGCATGTTATAGACTTTGGTCAACGCAGTCTCCAAGATCTTGTTGAATGCTTCAATGGTCCCATTCGCTTGCGGGTGGTATGGCATACTCTGTTGGTGATATATCTCGAATTCCTTAGTGAGTTCACTGATCATTTCATTCATAAAATGCATTCCCCAATCACTCATGAGAATTTTAGGACATCTGAAACTTGTCAGTACGTTCTCAAACAAAAACTTCGTAGCTGTCACATTCGTGTAGTCCTTAACCGGCTATGCCTCTATCTATCGAGTGAAATATTCTGTCGCGGTGATGATATAGCGTGCACTCGTCTTCCCTCACAGCGCGATAGGTCCTACGAAGTCAATTTCCCACTTCTCGAATGGCTGTAGTGTCATCTGTGGCTAGAGTGGCATTTCATCTCTTCGCGTTGGTTTCCCAGTCCGTTGACAGATGTCACAGGCTCAAAAATACGCTTTCGAATCCTGATGTAGGGTTGGCCACCATATTCCTGCGTGAAGAATATTTTGTGTGGTAGCTCGACCTACAAAATGTCCTCCCGCTACCCCACCATGTGCTTCAACCAATATTTTCTTGCGCTCAAATTTAGGCACATATCTGTGTAAGATTTTTTCGTTGCCCATTTTGTAGAGATGCCTTGCAATCATAGTAAAGTCTACTACATGTATCACCAATTCCTTCTTCTACTGAACAAAATATCCCTGTGGTGCAGTTCTTGTAGTTAAGAAATGGATTATATCCTCAAAGTGGCCATCAGTAACTCACACTGCATATAGTTGTGCATCCAGGACTCCTTCCTCTAAATTTGCGGGCTCTTCATTGGTCTCAATTCAAAAAAGGTAATCCGAACCTACGTTTAGACGTCCCGGCTTTATGATGACCTCAAAGTCATATTCCTAGAATAACAAAAACCATCTACAAATTCAGCCCCACAACATAGGCTTATTCACTAGGTATTTTAGCGTAGAGTGATCAATATACATCTTAAAGTGTTCGCCGAGCAGATAGTGGCGTTATTTTTGAAGCATGTATACCATCACTAATCCCTCTCGCTCAGTAGTGGAGTAATTATTCTCAGCTTTTGACAGCCGATGACTTGTGAAGGCAATCGGGTGATCTTTTCCCTCCGCTCCTTCTTGAGTGAGTACCGCACCCAACGCGATACATGACACATCGACAAGTACATGAAATTCGATGTCCCATTTTTGAAAGACCAATATAGGGGTGAATGCCATCTTTTCCTCGAGCGTTTCCAAACTTTTGTTGCATTCCTCATTCCAGCAATAAGTAGCATCCTTCTTCAGCAACTGTTCCGTTGGAACCATGATCTGGGTGTAGCTATTGATGAACTTTTGATAGTAGCCCGTGTGTTCCAGTGTGGTGCATAGTTGTTTGACACTTCACAGCACTTACAGATTGAGTATGACAATGATCTTAGCCGGATCCACCATCAGGCCTTGCTTACAAACCACATGGCCAAGTAGGTTTCCGAAGGGGACGAGGAAGGTACACTTCTTTAGGTTTAGTGCAATCTGGTGTCACCAATAAGTATCCATCATTAACTGTAAGCTTTCTATGTGTTTTTTAACCAGTCCGAATACGGTCCAGTCATCAAGATAAACCTCTAAGAAATTGTGTATAAATTCCTTGAATGCTGCTACCACAATGCATGAGAATATTGTCGGCACATTCTTCATCCCAAAGGGCATCACCGTATACTGAAAACAACCCCATTCAGTGGCAAATATTATTTTACTCCTGTCCTCTAGCGTGATCTTGATCTGGTGGTATCCTGAAAACTTGTCCGTGAAGGAGTAGGCTTCCTGTCCACCCGCATTTTCCAATACCTCATTTTTCTGTTTTTTCTCTTGTACGACCATAGGACTAACCCAGTCGGACTCCTCGTCTGGTTCCATGATTCCTATTGCTAGCATCCTGTCCAGTTCTTCACAGACCTTTGCTTTGTATTTTGGATTCAATCGGTAGGGTCGCTACTTAACTGGCTTCACATTTAGCTTCAATGTTATCTTCATCACTCCCAGGTCTCCTAGGATCCCTTTTAGCTCCATGATTCTTGTTGGGAATAAATCTTGATATTCACGAAGCAACTCGATGACTTTTTCTACCATGGCGTCATTCCAATAGTCTCGAAGTGTTGCATACTTTGGCTCTTCTTCTGTTCTGATATTTACTTGTTTCCTTTTCAACGGCACCGTGATATCTAGATCTTCGATTTCGGGTCCACGCACCTCACAGCTCCCCTCTGATTCTGGAATATTGATGTTTCGCAGGTCATCCTCATCATCTTCTACCTGGACATTGTAGCATTCGAGGGCCTGGATCAACTATCACGACCAGTCGGGCTACACGGTTTCTTCTGGTTCCAATGGCATTTTCAAAATGGTGACCTTCACTAGCTATAACGCATCATCCACAGTATCCATCCATTGATCTTCAAAGAGGAATGTCGATAAAAGCCTTTTGCGCAAGATATCCCACTCACCTGTGCCATGTCGGAGCTCCGCTTCAATATACCAATTTTTGGGAATGATGTCCAAGGTGTGATAAAATAAGTGCACCCATTCTGGTTGAGGTTCCTTGCCATAGGCTTTGATCCATTTAGTAAGGTGCATGCGTGGGTCATCGCATCCATCGTATTTCTCCGTTATTCACAATTTGGGCTTCCCAAATCTTATCTTCATCATGCACCTGCAGCTACGCCAGTCTTCGAAAGTCCCTTCATGTGTGCCCCACCATCACGCAAGTGTCGCGCGTAAAGCCCATCCCAAAGGATCAAAAAGTTGGTGCTCTTGTACCATGATTTCAAATTTGGTTAGAAATTCATCGATTATTGTCAGCCCATCATACATCGGCAATTCGTGATCCTGGGCCCTCACGCGGTACAAAGATTTAGTCTCCATATTGCAGTGTAGCGTGGTTATTCCGTTCAACCTGTTATGCCATCGCTCGTCTTCTTCATGTGAATCACTGGTGCAAGACTCTACATAGCCCCGTGATGTTGTTCTATCCTCCGTTGACTTGACCCATTCTTGCCTTTGTGCAGAAATATTGTAGAGACAGTCTAATCCATCGTCACCTTCTTCGTTGTGCATGGGCTCAATGTTGCGTGGTATTTCAGCCGAATCTAGCGGAACGACTACGCTGAGTGACTTCGTTTGAAATATCATTATCCGCTTCTTTAAATTAATAACCCCATTCATGTTGGTGGCCCAGTCTATTCCTAACAATGTAGGATAAGGTTTACTTTCATCTACGATTTCAATTACTTCAAAGTCTGTTCTGGTGCTCGCGCCTTCTATATCTACCATAATTCCTTGCAACCTTCCCATGGGCAAGATCTTCTGTTGGTTCACCATCTGCAATTGAATAGGAGACCATTGTAGTGTAGGCCTACCCATGCACTCCCAAGTTTGTTCGGGTAATATATTTGCATCTGAGCCCAAATCCAAAATGATTTGATCCATTTCATAGTCGTCAATTTGTGTCGTTAATCCCATCTCGTGCCCCGTCCGTGTTGCATGTTTTCCTAGTTTATGGACCACACTAGGTTCCCGTGTCCCTGAGCACCTATTTATTAATTCTTGCAAGCCTCTAACTATCCTATTGTCATGCAGCAATTTTACGCATGTCTCTAAAAAGGTAGCTATCATCGAGTGATCCCTATCCTGCTTAGGTTGATCCCCGCTACCAGGGGTAGAGACCTCCGCGAAGATCTCCCTAGCTTCCAGATACGTCTCCTTGCCAACCCTTGCATCTTCCTTACTTAAGTTCCTTTTATCCTTGCTTGTGGTCATGCCACTTCTTAGTACCATGCTTACCTGGGGGGTTCAGACCTCCTCATCTGCACGTTCTAGGTCATTGTAGGTTGTGCTACCCTTTTTTCACCAATCTGTGCTATCAGTGTGGGGCAATCTATCATCTCATGATCGAATTTTCCATATTAAGTGCATGATATTCTAGTCGGGTTGGTACAATCCTACGCATAATGTCCTGGTCCTCCGCACTTGTAACAGATTAGCTGCCCGCGACCCCTTCCTGGCCCCATTCCACCCTATGCTTGTCCACGTCCTTGGAACCCCCTACGCACAATCGTCGCGGTTGGATCCTGACCTCGCACCTTAGCCTGCATTTTGTAGTTAGGTGGCTGGTCCATTAATAATTGATAGCTACGGTAGTATCTTTCCTCATGGCCCACCGATCTGCAAAAGTTGCAAAATAGTTGTTGGGGGGTCTGGTTGAATTTTGGTAGTAGATGACAGTTATCCATGCTATGCTTTCCTTCCACTTGACAGATTGCACACCAGAGCGGGATTGTCGCGCTTGGCCCTGCCTGTGCCTCTAGTCACAATGGTGTTGGTCCCCCCATTACCACATAATTTGCTAAGACCCGACAGTGATCTTAATCGTGCCCATGACTCCTACACTTTATACACCATACTTCCTCCCAGACTTCTGGATGAGGTGCCTGTTCTTGTTTTAACTTCTTAATTTCCAAACACAAGTTTTGTATCTGCACTTGGATTTGCTGAACTCCCAACCCCGGGTCTTGTAATGGAGTTTTGTGCAACCTCATCGTTGTTTCCAATGCTTCGACCTGGGTTGAAATCTTCTGTTGTGACAAAGTCATCCTCAGATGTGGTGTTAACGATGCCATAAACTAAGCGTAGTGTTGTGCATTTGTTAGTGTCATGTTTGCTTCGCAGATAGTACTTTTCAATCTTTGATCCAAATTCCACAAGGTTTCACCAGGCATCATCGTGATCTCCTTGAATCCTATGATTGACTATGTTTCTGACTTTAGTCAACTAAAATCTTTCTTTAGTTTGGCCTGGATTTCTGCTATCCCCGCAGTTGGGTGGTCGCTTGAGTACTTTATGTACCATGTTAGCGTTCGGTCTTGCAACATGCTAACTAAGGTGGCTTTTCTGATATTCTCATCCGTAATTCTATGTGCATTCCATACTGACATCAACACGAACCAAAATTGTTTTGGATCTTTGTTCCTACTCCCTTGAATATCGGTAGCTGGATCGCGCTCGTCATTGTCAACCTTGTCAATGTACTCTAAACTGCTACTACTCCTGGTCCCATCGATCCTTCAATTCCTTCTCTATAGAGTCCCCGCATTCCACATCAGACACCCCTTAGGCAGATCTCGGCCCCGACAATGGAACCATTTCTTGGCTTATATGGGCCTGACCCAGGTTTGGAAGAATTATTTAACCAAACAAATCCCACAGCCACTGGCCCTTTCGGCAACAACCCACAGAGCATGGACTGAGGTCTCACCCGAGGTAGCAGGAGAGGGTGCTGGAACAAGGTTTTCGCACCCTTGGGATGTCTTGATGTGGTCTGAAGGTTTCGTGCATTGTTCCATGGCTTCGCGCCACTCTGCTTTGCATAGATCCAGTCCCAGAATATTCCTTGATACTTATTAATGCGCTATTTATAGATTCAACCTACTTTTTATGGTCTTTAAGCAAACAATTAACAAAATTAATCAGTTCGCGCCATTAGAATAGATACAGATTCACATATATTCATAACATGAGCATATGTGCGGAGATCAAACAATTATATTAACCATGCATTAACTAGATCCACGATAGTTCAGATTTAAAATAGAATTTCAGAATCAACTTATCTTTATTCACTTTCTTCACTAATACATCTAGATTCGTCCTGTGCACTAAGCTGTAGGGGTCTGTCCACACAATTACAGTCTCTTCTAGGCCTCTGCACACATAGCTACAGAGCCTCTATCTACTACCCAAAACCCTCGACTCGGACTTATTGGTGCTTCAAGACTTTTCTTCTCAAAAACCCATTACATAACAGATCCAAGATTACATACCAAAAACTAATTTTTGTCCATAGAGCCTCGCTCTATTTATACATTTCCATGGACCACAATCCCTGGGCAGGCTTACTCACTTACATTTCTTTTTTTTTTTTTTTTTTTTTTTTTTTGGGCAGACTACCCTTTGACTCAACTTATTATAAATCGCGTTCCACACATCCCGCGGTGTCTTTACCCTATCTTTACCCAAAACTTTGAGCTTTGTGCCCCATGAACATAGCATTGGGATTTCGCTACCCAGCACTACACTACACTAACAAACTCTAAGATCCATCACAAAAGTAATGCTACCTTTCTCCTTTTATATCTTTGCTGTTGTAACCCTTTGATCCTCTAACCTAGCTACCTACTTTTTCTCCCTTATCCAAAAACAAAACCCTGAATTTTCCAAAGCCTGCCTGAGCCTAGCTATCTAGCCTAAAATCATTTACACTCCAGTCATCTCTTGGCTGTGATTTCATAGGGAGAGACCTCTTTGGTTTCTTAGGGCTAGCTACCAAACTAAAAGCTTGGTCTGTGGTTACCTTTGCTGATCTCATCCCCAGCCTGGGACATTATGGAGGATAATAGAGGGCATGACAACTAAGGAGTGCCAAGGTGTTCTAGTGAATCTAAGGTTCCGAAGTCATGGAAAAATGTAATTCTAGTTGTCAGGTCATGACTGCCAATGTGTGTTAGGGAATACTATGTGTTATAGACATTTTTGGGCACTTCAACCCCAATCATAAATGTCCATAAACTGAGGCCTCCTAAGTCCCTAAAAGTGTTGCTTCACTGCCTAAAGGAACAAGGTCAACTGATTACATCATCTCCCAGAAGTTCTCCACTGAAAACTGCTCATAAATGGTCAAAATTGGACCATACTAAAAGCTCAATGTAGAGGGTGTGATGCATATCACCTTCCCAATGTATAAGGTGCGATGCATACCGATTTTCTCCTCTGTAGGGTGCGATGGTCGAGAATGGACAAATGGTAGGGACAAAAATGCGAGGTGGAAGATCATGGAATCTTCCAGAAGCTTCCCCTTTGACACTTGCCACTCCGTTTTCGACCTGGGATGAGTAAGAGATCATCATTCTCCGAGTGGAAACAAGAACTATCAGAGAGAGGACACTAATCAAGATCCCAAAAGATGACTCACCTCTATGTAACATCTATATATGGATCCCTCATCACAGAGATCCAGAGGCTAGAATTTTGTATCTTTTAGAGAAGTACTGTTGGTTTTCTTGTGTACATTCACAGTGTTGGGTGATCTAGTTTTGGGGCTTCCTAGCTGGAGGATGATGCTGGGTCAGAGCTCATGGTTGTAATCTTCTTGCTACTTTTCATCTGAATAAAGCTATTTTTGTTTCCTTCCATATTCTTGTGTACTTGTTTATATATGCATGTATATGGTTAATACACATCTGATCCTATATTATTCATGAATTTAGATCCTTGTTTCTTGCACAGTAGTATGTTGCTTTGATTCCATAGGTTCTTTTGAAGCTGGGTAGATAAAGGAGAAGCGACGAAACTCTATCAAGAAGGAGAGGAAATCGAGCGCAAGACTCAGGTTGGCCCTCTTGGTTCTCCTCTCATCTATTTTCATAAAAGGAAACAATAGTAGACTTTGATTGTTTGTTTCTAAGATAGCCACCCATCTTAGTGGGAATAGCAGCATCCGAGTGGACACTATTCCCGGATAACAAAATGGCGACTCCACTGGGTACCGAATAGATTACGTATTAGCTTATCTATCCTTGTTTCTCTTATAAACATACATATGGAGCCTGAAGTCAAGCCAGCTAGCCTTCGAACTGCATTTGTCATACAAACGCAAAGTAGATCAATGCTACTTTAGTCAATCTCTGTGTTTTGTTTATGAATTAAACAATAGATCTGCAAGCAATCTAATTGCCCTAAGTGGTGGCTCTAGTAACCTCTTATATCACCCCTGTGTTTTGCATACACCGATCTTTACTTATTCAGCCTAAACACCTGAACTAGATTGCGAACTCTGAGTGAAATCACATTTAAAGTCTCGCACTGCTACCATCGTACCCTACCTCCAAGGTAGCCTGTATGCATCGCACTTCCCGAGTGCAGTAGGTGCACTGCATACTGAGTTCACTGTGTAATAGGTGTGATGGTCAGGGAGGATTAAATTTACCCTCCGACTGTGGATTTTTCTCACTGTTTTCAGTCTTATTCAAGATTTTTGTTGTTTGTAGTCAGTGTACTTCTCTGAAAACCCCCTTCTCTTGCATTATTCCACCTCCTTAGTGCAAATAACTATAAATTTTTTTATGTATTGTGTGTCGTTTTAGTTCTCTTTTGCAAAAAGTAGCATAGTTGAACTGTCATCTCTAGATATAAAAGTGTCGTAGTTGTCATTTTCAATTTTAGAAAGCAATTCCATTGTTTTGGATAGTCGATTATACAGTTACTGTTGCATAGGATTTAAATTATTAGTTTTAAAGTGTCGAAAAGCAATTTCCATTTCAAAATCGCAAAGTGTCTCTCTTGCTTTCACTTCGTTTTGAAAAAGAATTTTGTTGAGTACTGTCGCTTTAAAAGTAATTCAGTTTTGCACATAGCTTTCTTCACATCATTCACACATTAAGAGAGCTGAAAAACAAATACATGCATGTGCATTTGCATTTTGAATGCTTGGCTTGATTTAGGACTGTGCATTTTAGCGTGTGCTCTGTGCTCTGTGAAGAAACGATTCTTGACTTTCTTCCTTTTAGTAGCTATGATTTTCATTGCTGAAAGAAGATAAAACCTTTGTTTATCATCTTAGATTGCATTTTAGGAATTATACATACATCACGTGGTGAACCTGAATGGCAAATTGTTAAGCAAGATCAACTTAAAATAAATTCAATGAATCTAACAACGCTTTGGAACTTAATGCACAACATCTAGAGGTCTAGGCTAGAGACGTATTCCGGCGTTGTAAAACTTGGTAACTGTTGCTTTCAGTGCTGGTTGGGTGATTCCTCCACTCTGAGATGGCAAGTGCCGGTATAGACTTGTGCTCCCACATACCGTTGAGTATATATTGGGAGACCACAATAGGCTGCATCCTTTATCCTTAGGAAGCAATTTCTAGCACCCTATCGATCGTAATGCACCGAACACAGCATTCGAGAAGATTCACTGCCATACCGTAAAAGGTATTCTACAGTTTTACGATTGGTTTGGTAATCCTCCCTGCCTAGATCTCCAGAGAAGTCCATTTTGCTCCTTTTTAGACTCCTTAAAGGAAAAAGTCCTCTGCGCACTTGTCACTTCAGGCTCAATAAACATCGAAGGTGACTAGAGTCATCTTTTGTTTTTCTCGACTCTTTAAAATTGAAAAAACAAGTTGTGTCCAAGCGTCTAAAAAAATTATTTTAATCGGAATAACGTCACAAATTCCCCCCGTTGATCTTTAGGTTGAGAAAAATGGATTCTACAAACCAAGGATTTCCCCATGAAGGAAATCCTAGTCCCTTGTCCTCTTGGGAAGATGTTGGTCCACCCCATATGGCCACTTTGTCACTTCCAGGATTGACAATTGGTTTGCCTGTCTGGCTCTTCTCTACCTCTGTCGTTCAGAATCTCATAATTCCTAAACAGTCTAATCAGCAACTAGACGACAATAGAGTTGCCTCCCAACCTTCTACTTCATTTGATTCTCCCTCTCCTCCTTCCTCTTCACTTGATAAAGCTGATAAAGCTAAAAGTCAAGTAACTGAGAAGAAGAAGAAGCAGAAAGAGAAAAAGGAAAAGAAGAAAAAGGAACCAAAATCGAAAGGGAGCAACCAAGTATCGTCAAGAAAAAATTCACACACCGCACAGTCAAAACCTAAATCTCCTTGCGTCATTTGCAATGGATACCACTATCACCGATATTGTCCCTACATCCCTCGGATCTTAAGGTATTGGTCTCCTCGTTTGTACAATCCGGTAGCATCAACCTCTGGCGATCATGTTGAATGCTCACCATCAACCAGTGAAAGTGAAGCACATGGACAAAGAAGGAATCCTAAGCTTCCTTGTAAGTTCTGTGAAGGCAATCACGCCGTCCACCGTTGTCCCTTCCTTGAAGAGGCTAAAAGAGTTTTGGATAATCGTCCGGTTTCACCACTACGACTTCCTACTGGATATCAAAAACTCTTGCCAAGCCCTCCACCAGTTGAAAATCTAGTTGGCCCATCATTGTGGTTAGCTGAAGCACCTATCATTGAAAATGAACCCTCTGAATCCATACCAAATGAAAGCCAAAGGGTTGATACGGCAGTTGACCCGGTCTTTCCTTCAGAGTGTTCATCTTCGAATGATACCGTCACCAAAGAGAAAGAGAACGAAACCGTTAAAATTCTCTTCATCAACACAGACTCCGATGAGCTTGGGGGAAGTCCTCCCATTCCTTTACCGCAGGAAGGAAGTTCATCAGAGTCATATCTGACCGTCTATTCGGTCCCAACACCAAGCAACCTATTCATTTCCTTTGACTAGAATCTACTAGGCAAACCCCATTTACCAGCTAGTGTACCATTCAGAATCATTGTACAAGCTTACAGAATGGTTATGGTTGGTACCATCATTGATGAAGGGGCTTCTGTGAGTATCCTTTCCTCAACTGCTTGGAAAGCGCTTGGTTCGCCATCACTTTTGCCTGAAATGAGAAATCTAACAGGCTTCGACAAGGGAACCAGTCGACCATTAGGGATCCTTCCAAATGTGCCCACTACATTGAGAAGGAAAACTGTTCAAATGAATGTTATGGTAGTTCAAGGACCTTTATATTATAATCTACTCCTTGGACGCGACTATATTTATTGCATGGGAGATATTGTCTCCTCACTCTTTAGAGTAATGTGTTTTCCGCACGAAGGGAGAATGGTCAAGCTCGTAGACCAAATGTCATTCCCTGGTTCACACATCACGAGTAGTAAAATGCCATCCCTAAATGGTATTTTCACGCAAGAAATGTCTGATCGGTCTCCAGTCCGTCCACTTGATGAACGCGAGTGATTTAGGAAGGTGTGACTGAAACCCAAGGGGCATGCACCCTGGTCTGTTTTGGCAGGAAAACCTTAGGTATAGAGTGGTTTTCCATGAGGGATATATGACTAGTCTATCGAACCCGTCCAAATGGACGTGGGAACGGGCTGGAATAAGATATCTTCGTCAAAGTTATGTGAGTGGAGGTGCATCTGCGCCATTCACCTTTGTCTGTTTCGATAGACATCGCCGAGGAAGCATTTTTCTTGGTAACCTGGAACTTTTTCGCTATACTTTGGGGCATGCAAACCTTTCCACATGCAAGTGAAGAGTAGCTATTTATTTTTTAAATTTGTAGGACTTCTAACCCTTTAAACTCGTAAGGCTAGTTGTTTCCTAACTCGCATAAAGGAAGGATCCGGGGCAAAGCTTCAAAAGGTGCAAGCTCCATAAAAAATGGCATCTTGAATGAGACATTCTTATCATACTACTGGCGAGCAATGTTGTCGCAGAGTTCAAGCTCGTTAAAAAATAAACTCTCCACGAGCAGTTTTAGCACATAGTTCAAGCTCGTTAAAAAATAAACATAAGTCATGAGCAAGTGTTTCCCCCAGCG
>APFE031699864.1:1361-53012 GCA_000404065.3 Pinus taeda | reverse complement strand
ACATGGATCAACTTGTACTCCGAGTGAAGATTGAACAAGTTTTGAAGACCCTGGATCTAGTTTCATCCATCCAAGCTGTGATATATTCAGGAATATAAAGACATCCAGTGTACATCATTGCCGAACAGATGATCATCCAAATCAAAGGATGATGAGTCCATATCATCAGTCTATCACACAGATGATTGTCTGTCCTATGTACATGAAAATGAATTTATAAAGCTGAGCATGGGAATGCCCGCCTCAGCTAGATCATGAAAAAATGTTGTCAAAATAATGTGTTGTATTGTATCTTATTACAGGTCACCTCCTAGCTCGGAAAAACTTCGGATCCTTATAGTAAATAATTTCACTCGACATCAAAAACATTATCAACCTCATGCTTTAGGGGCCAACTGTTATAGACATTTTCGGGCACTTCAACCCCAATCATAAATTTCCATAAACTAAGGGCTCCGAAGTCCCTAAAAGTGTTGCTTCACTACCTAAAGGAACAAGGTCAACTGATTACATCATCTCCCAAAAGTTCTCCACTGAAAACTACTCATAAATGGTCAAAACTGGACCATACTGAAAGCTCAATGTAGAGGGTGTGATGCATATCACCTTCCCAATGTACAAGGTGTAATGCATATTGATTTGCTCCTCTGTAGGGTGCGATGGTTGGGAATGGACAAATGGCAGGGACAAAAATGCGAGGTGGAAGATCATGGAATCTTCTAGAAGCTTCCCCTCTTACACTTGCCTCTCTATTTTCGACCAGGGATGAGTAAGAGATCATAATTCTCCAAGTGGAAGCAAGAACTATCAGAGAGAAGACACTAATCAAGATCCCAAAAGATGACGCACCTCTCTGTAATCATCTATATATGGATCCCTCATCACAGAGATCCAGAGGCTGGAATGTTGTATCTTTTAGAGAAGTGCTATTGGTTTTCTTGTGTACATTCACAGTGTTGGGTGATCTAGTTTTGCTTGAGGTGAAGAAGGGCTTCCTAGCTGGAGGATGATGTTGGGTCAGAGCTCATGGTTGTAATCCTCTTGCTACTTTTCTTCTGAATAAAGCTATTTTTGTTTCCTTCCATATTCTTGTGTGCTTTCTTATATATGCATGTATATGGTTAATACACATCTGATCCAGTATTATTCATGAATTTAGATCCTTGTTTCTTGCATAGTAGTATGTTGCTGTGATTCCACGGGTTCTTTTGAAGCTAGGAAGATAAAGGAGAAGCGATGAAACTCTATCAAGAAGGAGAGGAAATCGAGCGCAAGACTCAGGTTGGCCCTCTCGGTTCTCCTATCATCTATTTTCATAAAAGGAAACAATAGTAGACTTTGATTGTTTGTTTCTAAGATAGCCACCCATCTTAGTGGGAATAGCAGCATCCAAGTGGAAACTATTCCTGAATAACACTAGGGCATGCTAACATGTGCCAGATAGTATGAAGACATGTCAAACAAGCTAAGATGTGCCAAGTGCTAAGGCATGCTAAGATGTACAAGGGTGTGACAATGCATGACACGGACTGTCAAGGAAACAAAATGGAGGAATAGGTTAAACTACAAGGAAATGAGCACATAATAGGGTTAATAAGTCATCAATTTACCTTTTCCATGAGGGGCATGGTAGGTACACCCACACTAGGTGCCAATAGTTGCCATGTGCCAACTGTCAATGCATTCTAACTGCCAAATCTTCCTCTGTTTCTTCTCATATAGTTTCCAATAATTGATCTCAAGTAAATCTAATATTAAACCATGCCAAAGCATGCCAAGTCATCTCAACGCATGCCAAACATGCTAAGACTTGCCAAGTTCCAACACATGCCAAGTGCCAACACATGCCAAGTGCCAATGTGCGTCAGGGAGTGTGATGCACGCTATGAAGTGGAAAAGCATATCGAAGAGTGCTAAGGTGTGCTAGAGAGTGCCAATGCATGTTGAAGTGTGTTAGGGAGTACTAGGACAACACAATGGTGAACAAGGTCAAAATTCATGGAAGTCAGTGAATATGAGGGTGTGTCAAGGAGTGTCAATGAGTGCTAGCTCTCATGCCAGGGAGGAAGTGACAAGGTATGATAAGCATGGGTAAGGCATGCCAAGCAATATCAGGGAATGTCAAGAAGTGTTAGAGTGTGCTAGGTAGTTCTGGGGTGTTCTAACATTTGCCAAATAGTTCCAAGGCATGCCAAGTGCTAAGACATGCTAGGATGTGCAAGGTGCCAGAGTATGCCAATATGCATCAAGGATTTTCAAGGCAACAAAAGGAATAACCAAGCTAAAATGCAAGGAAATGAACACATAAGAGGGTTAATAAGTTGGGACTTTATATTTTTCAAAAGGGGCATGCTAGGCACACTAATAATATGTTCCAATACATGCCAAGTTCCAATGTGTGCCAAGTGATAATGTTCATCAATGCAATATTATGCCAAGGTGTTCCAAGGCATACTAGGGACTACAGGGCATTGCAACACATGATAGGCAGTATTATGCTATGCTAGGGCATGGCAACATGTGCTTGGGCATCCTACTCATGGCAATATGTTCTAGGTACAAAGATGTTCTAGGTACAAATATGTTCTAGGTATAGAGATGTTCCAAGACACGCGAGGTGCCAAGGACTATTAGTGTATTGTTCCAAAGCATGTTAAGGTGTGCCATGAGTGCTGAGGAGTGCTAGGTCTCTCTCATTAATAGAATTGATAGAGCTTGATTATGTATTAAATAATATAGTTCCTACACACACTAATGGAACTTTAGTTAAAGGAAATTTGCTAGATAATAAACCTAATAGAGATGAATCATGTGTTGACTCATAGGAAAACTATATTCTTATGATTTGAGGGAAATGATACCCACTAATTGCTTCTTAACAAATTGATTGACTATTATAATCACTATGACCTTGGACACATAATGAAAAAGACTCCACAACAATGGTCTTAAATCATTATATTTTGACAAAAAATATAGTAACAGGTACATTGCAGCATCAAAACCTCATTGGAATGATCAATGATGATGAACATTTTTTGACCGTCACCAAAAGTAACCAAAAAGATCATTGGTGAGGGTCAATAAAATATCATCACTAGAAGCGTCACCAAAGAGAGAATTAGTGATGGGCCTTTAAAGACCCTCACAAAAAGTGTCACCAAAGAGAGAATTAATGATAGGCCTTTAACGACCCTCACCAAAGTGTCATTGAAAATGGATTTGGTGACAAACCTTAAAGGACCATCACTATATGCACTTATAACAACGATTTTTTAAAGAACATCACAATATGCGACATTGGTGACAGACCTTAAAGATCTGTCACAGGCACAAAGCATCATCAAAAAATCATTAGAATGATCAATGATGACAAACATTTATTAAACATCACCAAAAGTAACCAAAAATATCATTGGTGACGGTTAATAAAAGATTGTCACTAGAAGTGTCACCAAAGAGAGAATTAGTGATGGCCCTTTAACGACCCTCACCAAAAGTGTCACCAAAGAGAGAATTAGTGACAAGCAGTGTCATTGAAAATGGCTTTGGTGATGAACCTTAAAGGACCATCACTATATACACTTACAACAACACTTTTTGAAAGACTGTCAACATATGTGACATTGGTGACAGACCTTAAAGCTCCGTCACATGCATGAACCTCACCAATGACCTTTTTTCCTGTAGTGGAAGGTGCCTAGGCTTGGGACTAAAAGGCACTCTCGTAAGGATTCCCTCTCCATCCCTGATTCCAAGGTGAATTCTGAGGTGGCTAGGTCAGCCATGGAGAATAATATCCCTGAGAGTTTCATGGTTGATACTAGGGAAAAGCTTGAATGTTAGTATCTTGGTAAGTGCTATTATTTGGTTTCCTCCATGATGGTTTCTTAGATGATTGGGGAAGCTCATTTTTTTCATTCCCTCCCTTATAAGTAACTTGTAATCCTAGTAGAGAAGGGTACTGGTAAGTGGGGTGCTCATGGGTGAAAATTTCACAAACTTCTACCACATTTATGGGAAATTCCCTCTCAGCGTGTTTTCTTTTGCATTTAGGACATAAAATGGATAAATCAACCCTCTATTCCTCTTGTTTCCTTTAAAATTTTAGAGTATCAAACTAATCACTAATAGTATTCGAGATATCTATTTTAAAATTTTCTAGGAGGTTCCCTTGTTTATTTCGAGTGACAACACCCTACACTGCTTTAGAATTCCTAGACACATAATCCCTTGGACTGTCTTGAATCATTTTTCCTTCCTTAGCTTGGCTTCTAGAATAAGTTCTACACAGTTCAACTATTTCAACAAAAGGTTTCTTATATATGTCACTGGAACTCAAGAGATTTAAAGTTTCAATGCATTCTTCCCTTAACCTTTTTAGAAAAATAGTCCTAAAGGTTCTTTCGTCCATATTAACTATTCAAGATTTATGGTAATTATAAAGAGATATTTCAAGGTATTCTTCCAAACTCTCGTCTTCCATTTGTTAAATTCTAAAAACATAATTAATATCTCTACTTTTAAAGTAATATTGATATTTCTTAAGAAAGATGAACTTCATATCGTTCCATGAATAGATAATATCTTCTCCCATAATTATAAACCATCTCATGGCTAAATATTTTAGGGTAGTAGGAAATAGTTTGAGCTTATGTGCATCATCAGGATAATTATAAATTCTGCAAAGAATATCAAAATCAAATAGAAAAGAATCAGATTCTTCAGAAGATGTACCATGGAAAAGTGGAAGAGGCGCTAAAGGTATGTTTTTCATAGTAATGTTTTTGGTGACATCCATAATTGGAAATCCAAATGTCATCTTTGACTCTTCCTTATTCTCCTCAGGTTCCCCTCTTGGCCTTTCTCTTCGGTCATTATTCCCACCAAATAAAGTATTGATTCTATCACTATCCCCAACGTTGGTCCCACCATTATTTTTTCCATTGTTTCTATTCTCCTCACCCCCTCCTATATTAGCCATCATTGCAACATGTCCAAAAGTAAGCTCTGGTATGGTATTCCAACTGGAAGAATATTTGACTGGGTTGGGTTTGATATACCCAGGTCCCAATTCTCTTCGAGGTCCCCCTACTATTTATTCTACTTTTGAGACCACCACAACTTTCGTTCCTACAACAACTCCTAATATGACTTGTTTCTGTTGTAATGTGCATTGAAGTTGTACTGGCCCCTCTAGATGTGTTGTTTTCTTTTTTGAGGCCACTTTTGTTGCAGAGCTTCCTCCCTCATCATTGATACCTTTGTAATGATCAACCAGGTTAATTGGAGGTGTTTTCATCGGACCAAATAATTATGAAAGTGATTTTGTACATTGAATAAATCTCCCCTTACTAACTCTAGATCTACCTCAACTTTTGCGAATAAGAAAGAGAAAGTGATACAAAAATCTGATATAGACAATTAGACTTTAGAGAAACCCCACCATAGTGGATGCATGGATCTTCACTCATGTCTTTCCGTGCACTCTCCTCCCTTTGATTGCCTTGCAAAATCCTTATTACACATATAAATCTGAAAAATGCTGCCTGTATCGTTTACAACTCCCCAACAATGACAACAAAAAATGTTAGGGTTTTTATATGTCATTTTAGTTCCCTAAATTTAGAATTGTCAACCAGAGTTCATTATATTTGAGATACAAGGCATTACATTTCATATCTAAATGGATTATCCTATGCTCGCTTAAAATTCATTTAAGTACCGAATGACCAAATTATGTTCCTAATTTAAAATTATTACACTAAAGTTTCTTGAAGTGAAGAAACCTATTATACTCTCCAATGTCACACATAATTTAAATTGCTAATCTATTTTTAATAACTACATGACTAATTAAAGATTCTTCTCGGAAATAAACTTAACAATCATCACAAACTAAACTCACAATTTGATTTAAAAAATATGTTCTATTAAAAAATCTCCACACAGAACTAATCCTGAGGGTCAAGCTATAAATTGAAAAGTAAACTCAACAATGCTATTAAACTCAAATAATTCACACAACTTTCTAATTCAAGAAATTGATTCAAAAATTAACTAAGAATATAAAACAAATGACACATAGATTCCTAACTGGATAAATCATATTCAGAGTTATATAAGGAATGAACCAAGAGGCACATTGTTTCCTAATTCGATATTCAAAATTTCTTGAGAAATAAAATAAATGTCATATTGTTCCTACTTAACCTCGCAAAAGTTCAAGTATACTAAACATCAGATACAGGGACTCCTTAATAAGATTATAGATCCACAGATAATTGATTTGTTTCATTTAGATCAAAGAATTCATACCAAAGACTATGAGAAATGCATTCACCAGAACTCTGATCTAAGTTGAAGACTTCTCTTATCAATATTCGAGATCAACAAAGAAACTTACGAATTCAAATAATCCCTATAGAAATTATTTTCAAACCCACACAATTCGAAACAAGCATCTAACCAATTATCTCTTAAAAATAGCACTTTGATCTATGGAAGATTGAAAATATCACTCAATTACAGTCCTAAGTACAAAAATTCTAGAAATTTCAAAAGAGAAACAAAGAGTTTAAGTACAGTTTCACTAAAGCTAATAAGCACACATCTTATCTAAATGAAATTGATACATAACTTGGCCGAGGTTTGTGGTGGGCCCTTGCCACGACCTAAGACAAGATAATTTACCTCAATAACTCACAAATTATAAGCGCATGAATCCACGAATATAAAAGCGGAGATCGATTATATTTAAGCCTTCAATTAAGCATAATTCTAGGTGTTCCAAATAAAAAAAAAAAAAAAATTATATGGTGTTTTACAGTCACAATTTCCTTCCTACAGTTTCACTCTGTATGTCACTTCTCACACTGATGTTGGGCCTTCTTAAAGATTTTAAAGCTTGAAGATAGTTACAATGAAATGACTTAGAAAATTAAATGCGTGTGTGATCTAGGCTTAATTGAGCTAAGCTAATTCCAAAGATCACTCATCCATATTGTATCAGCACTAATCCAACTGTAGCACAATATTTAGGTTTGAAGAAGTTATCACCAAGAACACAAACAAAAGAAACCAGCTTCGAGATGCCCATCGGTTGGTTGTTACCAAATCTGGAGTAGAGTATTGAATAGAGTATGAAACTATGCACTGAATGGCTGCTGGATATGTTCTTTAGTTGGATGTTGCATCACTAGTGACCTATCAATGTGTGCAAGTTACCATCCTTACATTTAAGAACCTTATCAACAAATAAATCAATAGTGAGTCAAGATATGTAAAAATAGTCTTTATTGTGATTCTTACCTCCAATTATAAAATAACACATTTTAGGCAATATATAGTGGTTTCTAGGTGTCAAAAAGGGTAAAATAGGGTGGGTTATAGTGGAAATAGTAAAATAGGGTGTCAAAAGGATAACAAAAGTAGGGCCCAACAATGGCCATATTCAATATGAAAATACCTATTCCCTCCACATGTTACAAAAACCATTATTCAAGTTGGAAGTAATCCATTGATGTGAAACCACTAATGGCACATCAATACTTTTTTACTTAATTTTTGTTATTTTTTTTGTGCAATACTCCTTTGATATTCACACTTCTTTATTAGTTGTACACAATGAATCAGGTGGCTAACACTAGTGGATATCACAATTTTAATCCATTCCTCTCTCATCTTCAATTGATATAATGGCCACTTGGTCAATTTTATGCATTCTACTAAAGGTTGGAAACCACTATGCTTAAGCGGCTCTCTTGTAACAACATGAGTCATTTTCAAGAAATCTAATGGCCACTTAGTTAATTGTATGCATTCTGCTAAAGTTGGGAAACCACTATGCTTAAGCAACTCTCTTATAACAACATGAGTTGGTTATACATTTGGTAGCACTTCCCACTTTTACATTTCTCTCATTTTATGCCCTTAAGCTTGATCTAAATAATACATTTCGCCAAAAAAGAAAGTAAGTTTTTAATGAAAATATGAATAAATATGTCTAGGATCAACTGCAAAATGCTACATAAATTCATATAAATAAATTATTGTAAAAACTTGATATTGTATGCCCTAGATGAAACTATGAACAACATGCATTTTACACATTGCATGTTTGTAGCACTATAGTTGTAGAGATATAATGCAGTTTTTTGGGAAGAGTTAACATCATTCATTGAATTTTGAATTTACAGTCTCTTGGTTTTAATGTGAAGAACTAGTTAAATAATTATCATTACAAAATCGTAACAATTAACATGGAGAATCAAGAAGCGGGGTATAAGGACAAAGAGCATGATATGTGGCATTACTTTTGTTTTCTTAATGGTGCAAGATAAGTTGGCTTCTACTTTATTTATCTACTTTGCCTCTTATATCTATCTTAAAGAGTTTCTCTTGGATATTGGAAATTCTTTGGATTCTTTAACTTAATGTGATCAAAATTATTAAGAATTGTTCCATTTAATTTGAACAAAATAATTCAGAATTGTTACATTGAATGCGATCAAAATAACTAAAATAGGTTCTCTCCATGAACCGACCATTTTGAGAATGGTGAGAAAATCACAAATGCAAATCAACGACTAAACAAATACTACTTTGATTAACCAAATATCCTATTATTTGGAAAAGTAGGGGAATGTAGAGAAACGTAAATAAACTAAAATACACATTAAAAAAAATTATGTTAAAAATACAACATTTTAAATAATTATTATTTGATAATATGGAAAATGTAAAGACAGATAAGGTCATAATTGTACAATAATCCTCTCATTTTCTAAACGTGTTTTTTCTGTCCATGTTTTTGAAAGTTTAGTAGGAATGAAATTTTCCAAATAACCAGGAACCATTACGAATTAGGGAGTCTTTTTGGTAACTTCTGCAAATTAAGAATAAAATCACATAGTCAAGTTTTAAATTAAAATTTGGTTTGTATTATTAAATTAAAATATATAATATTTATTGTATTTTTTTAACGTATAAAGATAGAATGAGGATTAAATTAGATATCAATTTTATTTCAAAAATGGTTTAAATTAAAAAAATTTAATAATACTCAATTTATAATTGTAAATATTAGCCTTGGTTTTTCAAAGTAGATAAGAACTTTCTCAAAGTGGTTTTGGCAAATTTCTATTAAGGGTCAATATTGAATGAGGTGAGGCCACATTAACAAAGTATTGGGGGTCTACCCACCCATCGGGTCACTCAAGGAAGTTGATCGCCCACATAGTTCACACTTGATGTCCATTATCCACCATTAGATGTATGCAACTAGGCACGTGCCATATTGATTGTGAAAAACTATGTAAATTATGTGAGGAATGCGTCAACTATAATATTGGTGTAAATCTTAGTTTAACATGATTAGCTTCACGGTTCTCATGTAGCGTGCCCTAGGTCTAGTTCTTAAGGAATAGGGTTATGTGGGAACCCTCTTGGAGGCTTGTAATGGTGGATTATTAGCCCTACAACTTCTGCTTGTTTTCCTTTTACCCTTCTCATCCTTCAACCATATCATGTTCATGACTAAATATAGATCATTTCCAACGAACTACACAAATGATCGCTTGCATCTCCTTTTGATTTAGAAAATTAGATTAAAAAATTTATGTTACATGAAAAGTTGATTGCTTGTTGATTGAGTGGTGAGTATGGGGGCAGTTTCTATGAGGAGACCCATTAGGCCCATTTTAGATAATCTAGACATCTCTTGCCCACCATTTTGAAGCTCGAGAATTTTATAAGGTTGAACATCTATACGTACCCCAACAAATTATATTGCTCCCTCGATGTACACATTTATCATACAATATTGGGTTCCATTGCACCTCACCTTGCCCTGATACACCACCGCTTAGTGATCATTATATGCTCATCAATATACTTAAATATTGACATTCGCATTTTGGTGGTAACATGCAAAATATACGCATTTACCCACAAAAGCACCTTCTTTTGATTACATATATTAAACCTTAGTTTATAGATTAATCTCCATTCCTTTTGGTTAACACTAATCATTCTAATTAACATTAATTTGTGCCTCTTCCCTTTGGTAGATCAATATATATGTGTTTTTCATGCTTTTAGGGTGCGGTGAGACATCAAACGGGTTTGGTAAAAAAAAAAAAACTAAGCATGTTTATTAAACTCTAATTTCACGATTAGTGATGATTAAACATAGTTAATTTTAATCCGCTTCGCGAATATTTTGCCAAGGTGTGATTGTTTATTAATTTGATAAAATATCACAAGAAGATGAGAAATATGTACATTAATAAATGGTAAAGTTTACACTTTCCATCACTTTTCCTTAAGTTGAGCTGGCACCTACCACTATAGCTGATGATATGTATAGAGTGATGACATGGTTGCCCATGGCAAGGACACGTGGTAATGTAAAACCTAATTTGGAGTATTCATTTTGATTAAAATGGGTTAGATGTGGAAGGATTGTAGAGTGACATGTGGCACATGGTAGCCACCAGGTGCCAATTTTAAATGTGGTGGCCATGTCATCGCTAGAATCATTCATAAATTATATTTCACAGTGTAACATTTAGAAGTAAGAATGGTTAAAAAGAGCCATGACTTAATGGAAATTGCGAGATGAATACGTTCTATGTTATATGACAGGGAGATTCATGTCTTGCCGTAGTGTCATTAAATCAAAGTTTTTCAATGATTTTTCAAGTATCAAATTTATTTATGCGTTCAAAATAGTTTTTAGATAATCAATAAACCACAATATCATCCAAAATGATATGATCAAACTTTAATGAAAAAGCATGATTGAGGAATCTTAATGATAGAAATTAATATTTCAAGTTGCATCCCTACATTCAGTTATGGATCCTCTCCATGGATGTCACTGTCATGGGACGCTCTGACCTCCCATGCTCAATCCCTTTGAATCTCTCTCTCTCTCTCTAGGTGCTACTACTCTCAAATACCTAGTACGATCAAGCTTGAACGAATCCAAATCCAAGCATGAAATATTTGTGAAGAACTAAAGAACCTTCCAAAGGTTTAGGTCAACCTAAAAAAATAAAGAACTAATACAATCAATCTCGCTGAAAAAGGCCTAGCTAGCTAGTTTATGAGAATTTTTCCTACCCCAAAAATCCTCTAACAATTAGTAGAAACGATTTAGAAGCCCCTTTTCAAAGGGAATATTAAATTTTTTTTTTGTGGAAAAGGATTTTACACAAGGAATATCAATATGTAATCTTTAGTTATGGTACCTACTTTATGGGAGCTCAGGGTCTATATTTAGATAAGTGGACCCTAGATTTTAATCATAAAAGAAACATCCCTTCAGCTATTCTTGTTTGGGTAAAGCTTCCCCACATCCCTCTTTAGTAATATAATGAAGAAAACTTAATAAACATAGGCAATTACCTGGGTAGATATATCTATAGGGAAGAGGTAAGAGAATCAATTGTTAGAAGTTAATTAACGTAGCAATGAAACATGTAAAAATATTGCAGAAACACAAAAATAGAAACACGTAAAACAAGAGAGACATATATATACGTGGTTCACCCAATTTGGGCTATGTCCATAGAGAAACATCCAATCCTTCCTTTTATATTATCTAGAAAAATGAAGAGATACAACCAATAGCAAATTCGTTGTAATTTCTTCTTTGCTCTCACATGACCTCCTCTCCCTTTCTCACTCAGAATAATAATACAGAATCATAATACAATTTCCTATATAAACTGAGGATTTCCTTCTACGAAAAAAAAACCTAAATTATAATAACTTCTATTGTTAGTTCATCCGCCCAATGAGAAACCCAGATTGACTATGAAATTACAGTATTTTACAAGGAAAATTTTCATTTATTTGTAGCTTCTGGGGAGCTACCCGTGAACCCTACTGGGGGGGGGGGGGGGGGGGGAGGGGGCTCATAAAATTTTCGTCGGCCACCCCCCCCTCCTTTGACAACAATAATTCGGGAAATGTTGCCTCCCTATTAGGGATAAGGATCCAACATGGCTGAAACAAAAAACTTATGAAGAATTAGGAAGATAATCAGGCTCCACACCTAACAATATCCCACTTAGAGACTGATTATATAAACTCCATCATTGTTTCACTTGTTGGACGATGACTCCACTTCGACCTAGATATTTCTCGTCTTCACCATCGTACTTGAAGACCAATTGAAACTCATCAAAATCTCAGTTTCTCTCCGGTTACAACTTTTGTTAACATATCTACAAGATTCTCACTAGGATGTACCTTTTCCAGCTTCAACTATCCATCTTCCAATATTGACCGTATGAAGTGGTACTTGAGTTGTATATGTTTAGTCTTGGAATGAAATTCTGAGTTCTTCGTAAGATGAATGACACTCTAGATGTCACTTTATAACCTACCCATCTCCTGCTTCTTGCTCAGTTCATCCATAAAACTTTGTAACCAAAACATTTCTTTACTAGGCTCTGTAGTAGCAACATACTCTACTTCTATTGTTGAAAGTGAAATAATGTTTTGCAATTTTGAAATCCAACTAACAGTTGTTCCACCTAAGGTAAACACATACCTTGTGGTGCTCCTCTTTTTATCTCTCACCTTTTATATCTGCATCAACATATCCCCATAGAGAAATGTTTGAACCACCACAACATAATGATTGATTTGTGATACCTCTCAAATACCTGAGAATCCACTTCATTTCCATTCAATGCCCTTTTCCTGGATTTTTCATATACCTCCTTACAACTCTCACTGCATGTACAATATCAGGCCTTGTGCAACCATTCTATACATTAAGTTTCCAACTGTTGATGCATATGGAACTTTTCACATATAATCCTTCTCTTCCTAAGTCTTGGGAGACATCTCGTTACTTCGTTTGAAATGGATAGCCAAAGGTGTACTAACTGGTTTTTCATTATGCATATTAAATATTTTCAACATCTTTTCTGTTACTCACTCTGAAATAATGTTAATTTGTGATTTTTCTATTTCTATTTATTCTCATACCAAGGATTTGTTTTGTAGCACATGGACCCTTCATTGCAAATGAATTTTCCAATTTTCCTTTGAGCACAATTATTTCCTACGTGTTAGACCCTACAACAAGCATGTTATCTACATACAATAGAAATATAATATAGTTTCTATCATTTTCCTTTCTAAGATAAACAAATGGTCAAAGTGGTGTCTAGTATAACCTTGTTTAGGCATAAACCTGTCAAATTTTAGATGCCACTACCTTGGAGCCTGTTTTAATCCCTACAAACTATTCTTCAATTTGCATACTAATTTTTCCTCCCATTTGACCTCATACCCTTGTGGCTACTACATATATATTTCTTCCTCCAAATCCCCATGGAGAAATGTTGTCCTTAAATCTAAGTGCTCAATATGTAAATATTGTACTACCACTAGACTTAAAATAGTTCTAATTGAAGTCATTTTAACAATAGGAGAAAAACATTCATCAAAGTCTATACCTTTGTTTCGTGCAAACCTCTCCACCACAAGTCTAGCCTTATACTTTTGTTTACCTCCATATTCTTCCTTCAACCTGAAACCCATTTATTCTGAAATTTTATTTCACCTACTGGTAACTTGACTAACTCCCAAATCTAGTTATGCATCAAGGAGTCCATCTCCTCTTCCATGGTTTTCTCCCACTTCGTCCTAGCTTCTACCTTCATTTCTTCTTCATATCTTTCTGGTTCACCAAAATCAGTCAACGATACATAATATAATGAAGAAGAGTATTGTTTAGGGGGTCTACTTATCCCGGTAGATATTCTAACACCACTTTCAGGTGTTTTGCATTTTTTTGTTGTGGTTTTTGTTTTCATTGTAGCTCCTATTCATTATGATTTTTAGGCACCTTTACTTTTTTTGTGATCTCATCAAGCACTATGTATTATTTGTTTTCGTTTTCCTATTTCTTTCCCTTCATCTGATCCTTATACAAGACCTTTTAGTTGAATATGATATCTCTTCTCCTAATGATTTTGTGATTCTTATAATAATATAAATGATAACCAAAAGAATTAACACCATGTTCAATAAAGGTACATTTCTTTGATTTTGTCTCAAGCTTTTTTCTATATTCGTTATTAATGTGGACAAAAGGATTCACAACTGAAAGTCTTTAAAAATGGGTAGTTTACATTTTTACATGTCCATGCCTCAAGAATACCACCATCCAAGGAACTTGAAGGCCCTCTGTTTATTACATAAACAACAATATCTATAGCATCTTCCAAAAATTGTAATGGGAATCATGCATGCGATCTCATGCACCTTGCACAATCCATGATTTTCCTACTCATCCTTTCTGACACACCATTTTCCTGTGATGTTCCTGGAACTGTCTTCTCTCTATGAATTCCACGCTCTAAATTGTGATTATCAAACTCTTTGTTGCAGTATTCACCTCCATTTTCTCATCCGAGACACTTCTAATTTTTTCATGTCTCATTCTCAACCAAAGCTTCCCATTTCTTGATAGTATCAAATACATCATATTTATTTTGAATACAATAAATCTAGTTTTTCCTACTTACATCATCAATAAAAGTAACATAATAGCAAAATCCACGGAGCGATGATACCTTAGCAAGTACCCATACATCTATATGCAAAAGCTCTAATTTTTCTCTCTTATTTCCTTCCCAAATCTGATAAATATCACTCTCTTTTGTTTTCCATAAACACAATTTTCACATAAATCCAAATCAACATGCTCCAAACCTAGAAACAAATTTCGTGAGTGAAGAATTTACAGCCCCTTCTCACTCATGTGCCCGAGCCTATGGTGCTACAATGCCATATATTCTCCTATGGAGGTTAAAGCATTAACATAATTAGAAATACCATTGCATAAATACAATGTACCAACGTTTTCTCCTTTTGTTATTACTAGGGATCTTTTAGTGACCTTCTAGGTTTTGTTTGTGAATGTAGTTACACAACTTTCAACACCTAACTGCCCTATTGAAATTAGAATTTTCTTCATATATGGAACATGCCTTACCTCATTCAGTATCTATTTCTTTCCATTTTGTTTCTTTATAAAAAACTTACCCATTAAAATGATTTTATGGGTTTTATCATCACCTAGACGAACCTGTCCAAAATATCCTTGAACATAGTCATGAAAATGTTTCCTATCAGATGTGGCATGGAATGAGGATCCTGAATCTACCACCCAAAAATCAATAATATTCTCTAATGAAAGAATAAAATCATCTTGCAACACATCATCTGTCACATTTGCTTCATAATTATTCTCTTGTTTTCCATCTCCTTCTTTTCCCTTCTGATATTTGTAATCTTTTTTCAGGTGTCCTTTCTTTTCATATTTCTACCATACTCTCCCCAATCTAGACTTGGATCTTCCTTTCATTGGCTTACTACAATGTCATGGGCTCTTTCCTCTCTCTAGTTTTCTTCCCCTAGTATTTGTAGCCAAAGTATTATTGCTGTTTCACTTGAGCTTTTCCTTCACATTTCCATGCTAAGGATAACTCCAACAACATCATCAAAGTTTAAAGTACTAGATCTGGAGATAGAGTTACTAATATCCATGACTAATCCATTCCAAATGTCTCGCAATGAGAACATAAATAATAAAGCACTAACTTCATCATCAAAATTACCGTTATAGAACTTAACTAACTAGTAATCGTGCTAAATTCATTTCAATGCGCAGCAACAGATCCACCTTCTGACATCTTCATATTAAATAGACACTTCCTAAAAAATACCTTATTTGAGGCTGAGGTTTTTTCATATAGTTTGGCCAATGTCATCATTAAACTTTCTGTTGTCATTCCCTTTGAAATGTGGAATACCATCGACATTGGCAAACATGGTCGTATTGTTCCTAACACCTTTATGTTGATAAGATTGATAAGGTTCATCAATAGTTACATCATAAGGGTCATAATTCCATTCTCCAACTTTAGAACTATCTCTTTCTCACATTTATTTACAAATTTTTTTATATTATGCTTAGTGAGTGGGGTAAAAGATGTTTTACTATGTTAGGTGGCCTAATATGGTTTAAATTCAGGAAATGGAGCAATTTTGAGATGATTTCAATGTAGGAGCTCGGAGTAGACAACAAGGAGAGATTCTAGGAGGTTGCCCACGTCCTTAACTTCCACAATCATCCAAAATCACCACTTTCTCTCTCATTAGCTGGAGGTTATTGGCAACCAAGTAGGACGAGGTCCTTGGTAGCCAACTAAGTGTAGTTAAAGAAGATATAGATCCACCCTTCTCATGTTTTGGGAGACAAACATTCCTATTTTCTAGGGAGTTGTTGGTAGCTACCTTCTTTTATAAATAAACATGCCAAAGATCTCATTATGATTCGAATTTTGTTTGCAAATAAGAGGATATGGAGCTCAAGAACTTGATATTGTTATTTTTGACTGGTTATGTGATGTATTTGACATTGATTCAATGATAATGAGAAGTTTCTTATTGATCAATAGTTGAGTTAGTTCCAGAGGTCTGAGGCTTTTGGGTTTGGGCCCAACCCTAGTGGATTAGGTCCCTCCTATGTATTGGTATTTCTTTTTAGATTAGAATGTTTATTAGTTCTCTTTATTTTATTTGAATATAATCCTTCAAAAATCTTGTGACTGCTACCTCTATCTCCTCTCTCTCATGCGAGCATCAATGGAATAATTTACAATCACAACCTAAAATTTCTATGTTTATGATTTCTTGGAAGAAGGTATATATTAGTCATCTTGTTTTGCATAAGTTTGTTGTAGCTTAGAAGTTGATTCATTGACTAGATCAACATTTTTGGCATAAATTAGATAGTGTTTAAATTCAACTCATCTTTTCCACTATTAGTTGTTTTATTTTGTAAATGATAAAAGAGTATGTACATGTGATGTTCCAAGGTCATCTGGATATGCAAGCAAGGGGCCTTTCGCCATATCCATCCAGGACTTCTTTACTCTCTTTGATGAATCCCAAAATTATGTTCTTGAGATCATTACCTTAGGTCAACGTGACCAGCCCTTTTAGTCCAAAATAGGCCTTCCTGAGGTGGTGAGCTTAGCTAGGGGTGTTGGCCACCTTTCATCCATCTACCACAACCTACATCCACATTTCTATACCTTTATCTCATCATTCCTACCTTTCAAACCCTCTTGATAGCTTTCCCGTAACAATACAAGCTTTCATGTAGCAATACAGGGCTCTTATAGCAACTTCCTGTAGCATGCTTGTAACAACCTGTTTTACCCTCTATTTTGACCTATGATGCAAGTTTGACTTAGTTTATGATCCAAAATGGATTTTGGATAGACTTCTAAGACTAAGTGTTCCTCATAGAGGAAAATGAAAGTCTAAGGATTCTCCTAGAAATAGTCCCATTGCGTAGATATTTTCCTTCTGAATCTATTGCAATTTGGATGGGCTAAAATGGACCTCAGATGCAGAAGTTATTGCAGAAAGAAGTTTCCCTTTGTCCTTTGAAAAAGAGGCAAAGTCTTCAAAAAAATGGCCTAAAAGGCTTTAGAAAGGAAGCATTGGAATGGTCCAAGAGGCAAACTTAAAGCGAAGGTGGAAGAGACCCCTGATTACCAATCCTTGACATATTGGGAGGCAGCCATATGCAAATAATATAAGGAGATGACCTCGGGCCGATGCAACATTGCGATCACCTATATCGGTGTCGGCGACGCTATGAGATAATGGAAGGAACCCTGGGACTATGCGAGATGCGATTGCGACATATCACATCACAACATCATATCGTAGCAATATAAAAGGGGCCAATGCTATATGCAACATACAATTCCCGATCCACGATGTGCAATGCCAGTCGTTGGATAGGAAATGAGATCAATGGCTAGCATTAAATCGACGGTCAGGAGATCAGTGATCGCCAACACAAAGGGCCGATGCGATAGCGATATGCGATGTGATCTGGATTGTCCAATCATGGATCAGATCAACGGTCGAGATTAAATCAGTGATCGACGATTGGAAATCCCCAATAGTAGGGCTAATGCAATTGCGATTGTGATAAGCGATAAGGACCGGACCCGATGGGGATTATAATCCCAATTACATAATTTTTTAAGTCCGGCAATTCAGATTTTCTATGTTATCTCGTGTATTTGGGATTTTGGCCATGCAATGATGTGATAGCAATATTGTGGCTAATGGCGAACCGGATAGGGTTATACGGGAAATTTAATGAAATTTCAAGTCCAGAATTCACGCTCAATAGTGTAATTCCATAAAAATCTCTATGTATTGGATTTTTCTCTATTTTCGGGGTTTTGCCTAGAAGATGGCCTTGATGCCTCTGTAATGGCCCCTGATCACTGTGCCACACTGTACGCGGGCGTTTTTGGTAGACAATGATGCATTTGAAGCCACAGAGCCGCAGAGCCAGATGGCCAATCGAACAGACAACACGTAGAGAAGCCACAAAGCCACAAGGGAGTAATGACATGTAGAGAAATAGCTGGTGAAGCCACAGAGCCAGAAAAATGCCTCAAAGGATTCAGAGAGCTCAATTGACGAAGTAGCTGAAGATTGTTGTAGCTAATGCACAGAGAGCTGGAGATCGTTGAAGGAGAGTCATTAGCTATGAATGCGAAAAGCCAGAGAGCACGATTGACAGGCAGCAAAGCTGCTAAAGGTCATTAGAAGGTGGCTAAAGGTCGCTTGGAGATCGAGCGAACCATTGATGTATGCAAAGGCTGAGAGAGAGCTTAGAGAAGCCAGAGTTGAAGAGCCAGAGCCAAAGCCAGAAAGCCGAGAGCTTCAGAGCCAGGGATAAGATGGTGTTCTAAGCCCATTGTGTTCTATGTAAACCAGTGGAGTTGAGCGTGGAGCTTGTAAAACAACTACTTCCATAATCCCAGAGAGCCTAGTTGAGTTGACTAGAGCTCAAGGAGATGTAGCCCAAGAGTTTTGGGTGAACTCCATATTAAACTCGTTGTCTTATGTGTTTTTTATTTGTTGTAATATTTTACTGTTATATGTATGTTATATCAGCATAAACAATAGAATTTTAAAGCACATAAACCGTCAAAAATAAACACCAGCATACACCTTATTTTCAAGCACATTATTAATTCTGCATTGGTTAATCAATAAATCTTAGGAATATTTAAGCTTTGGAAGTGGGAGAGGTTCTTGTAAGCTCACAAGAAGCCTTTAGTGCCCCATTTTCAAATCAGGTGGTATCAAAGCCTGAGATTTATTAACCCCACCTTTAGGAAGGTGATATCAAAGCTGGTTATACCAGAGAAAGTGGTATTGTCAGGCCAGGAGTAACTCCAGAAAACTGATTCGTTTATTCATTTAGCCAGCTATCTATTATATACATGAATGTGATTGTTCAGTTCATCTTCTCGATGACTGTTCACATTCAATTCCCCCAATCACTGAGGATTATGTGTCAACAGGTATCAACTCAGAATGCTTGATAGACAAAGCAAAGCTTGCTTGTCTGAAAGGTGTTGGGCAGTCAAGGATTGATTGTCTATTTGATTGTATGCTTGTTTGTATACTAACTATTGTTTGAGTTTGCAAAGGTGAAGGGAAAGCTATTGATAGCTCAATCCAAGAAGGACAAGAATGAAGAAGGGTTGAAGGCATCCTTCTATCCCAAAGGACTTCAAGGCAATCCTTGAAGCACAAGAGGTTTGTTGCAAAAGGTTGCTTGAATAAGCTCTTTATTAATCTTGTTTGAAGTTATTTTGTTCATTGGCATAATGACAACTTCTACAAGTGAGTCCTCAAATTACTCCTTCATCACAAGATTCTTTGATGAAGACATGAAGCAAGACTTGTTCATCATGATGGACAAGGTGAGGGAAATGTATGAGGATGGAAGGAAGAGCATCATACTTAGAGAGCAGTTGAATTCCATGAAGGAAGAGAAGTAGTTGCTTTCTGACAAATTGCAAGAAATGGAGAGGCAACTTCATATTGCAAATATGAACCTAAAAATGATGCATGAGTTGGAGATACAACTCTTTGTTGCCAAAGAAGCCTTGGTCAAGCATCAGCTTGAATAAGAGGTAGGCCATTCTAGTTTGTCTTCAAATTCTTCTAAGAATGCTTATATTGGTTCTTTTGAAAAGCATACCAGAGGCATAGGTTACAAGATAATGTCCAAGATGGGCTATGAGGGAAAAGGCTTGGGTAAACATGCACAAGGTATTGTTGAGCCAATAATGGTTGAAGAAAGGCCTAAGTATTTGGGTCTTGGCTATGGATAGTCTTATGGAGGAAGTTCCAAAGCTGCCATGAAGGCCATAGAAATAGTTCCAAGAAGGAGTTTCATTGCAAGTCCTCTACCTCAGAAGTTTGAAGATTGTATTCAGGAGGAATGCAATAGATTGAAACATCATTTGCAAGATGCAGGTGTTCAGAAGCACACACTTGAACCAGAGAATTTTGGAGACTCTAACAGCCTCTAATTGATGGTGTTCCAAAGGGAGCCACTTCTTCATTTGCTTCTCCTCCTCATGAAGGCAATAAAGGTGAAAGAGAAAGGTATACATTTGGTTCTAATCATCTTCCTTTTTATTTTGCAAAGCATGATAAATTTCCACATAGATAGGGGAAAAGAATTGCATGTTCCTTTTGTGGTTTGGATAACCATAATGTTTCTAGATGTTAGAAGAGGATAGCCACATGCAGGAAACTTTTGAAGGAAAGGAAAAAAGAAGCCAAAGGTCCATTGGACAAGGAAAATCATGCTGTCAAGAGGATGCACATATGTTGCACTTACTTCCATACACAAGGGCATCTTGCTGAAAGGTGTTGGACTCTGAATCCAGCAATGCTTCCACAAAAGCTGAAGAAGGTGGAAAGAGAAAATGATAGAAATGGAAAGGAAGTTTCCATTAATGATGTGTCTCAGGATGATTCACATGTTGATGCTGATGTGCAAACAAAGGTAGTACCTTTGAAAGGGATTGGTGACAAATGGTTAGAGTTCTTATCCAATTAAGATTGTATGTCTATTGATGCATCTATTTGCAATTCTTTGTTAATGCAATGCAAGTTGCAGGATTTTACCAAGAAGGTGAATGGAGAAGTTGAGTAGGAGACTCACTTTTTTGCTACAACATTATATTTCATTTCAGCTTCGAAAGTACAATGTGCTTAAGTGAAAGTTGAAGGATGAAATGCATGCATGAGCATGTTGTGCATGAACACAGGGATGTTCATGATTTCATTGTTTTTGAACATGTATGTGTAATTAACTTGAAGGGTTGATTTCTTTGTTGTAACATGCATGTAATGTTGACTTGGGAGAAGTTAACTTGATCTCCAAGATGGAGATAATGATGAGGTGTTTCATCTTTTGAAAAAGAGTCCTAAAGGTATTTTTCTACATGCTTGACTTGAAGGGTCATTTGTTTTAAAGGCATGTTTTGTGGGCTTGCTATCTAGTCCATCATTTGTATGTAGATGTAAGACATGGAGGTATTCACAAGATGTGAAAATATGTTTCTTTTGTTGAAGCAGGAGTTTAGGCCATCCAGTTGTTGTCTGTATTTCTGTTGTTGTTAACAGTTGTTGTTAGCAGCGTTTCAAACAGGTGCAAATGAAAATTTTGTGGAGCAGATGTAACTTCACATTTGTTTGAACTGGCTTGGATTAATGATCAAGGCAGAGAAGTTGAGACTACCTTCTGTGACCATCTCAGCAGGAGTTCTATAGGAAGGCAAGGAGGAAGGCAGTTCTTCCGAGGGGGACCATCACATCTAGGAAGGAAAGTGGTCAAAGGCTTTGGTTCAAAGGCACTATGCAAGGCAAGTGTGTGGAGGCTGAAAGAAGATGGTGTTATTACTCTCATTTACTGTTTAGATTAGTATATCAGTCTCTTGGAGACCAAAAGTTCTTTAGTTGGAAGGCGTGATCCAAAATGGATTTTGGATAGACTTCTAAGACTAAGTGTTCCTCACAGAGGAAAATGAAAGTCTAAAGATGCTCCTGGAAATAGTCTCATTGCGTAGATCTTTTCATTATGAATCTACTACAATTTGAATGGGATAAAACAAACCTCGGATGCAAAAGTTATCGCATAAATAAGTTGCCCTTCGTCCTTTGAAAAAGAGGTAAAATCTTCTCAAAAATGGCCTAAAAGGCTTTATAAAGGAAAATTGCATCGAAATGGTCTAAGAGACAGACTTAAAGTGGAGGTGAGAGAGACCCCCGATTATCGATCCCCAACATATCGGCCGGAGGCAGGCATATGCAAATAATATAAGGAAAGGACCCCGGGCTGATGCGACATTGCGATCACTGATATTGGCATTGGCGAATTGGCATCAGCGATGCTATGAGATAAGGGAAGGAACCTAGGGACTATGCGACATGCGATTGTGATATATCGCATCGCAACATCGTATCGCAGCAAAATAAAAGGGGCCGATACCATATGCAACATGTGATTTCTGATCTGTGGCATGCGATCTCAGCTGTTGGATCAAAAATGATATCAATGGTCAGGATTAAATTGGTGGTCGGGAGATCGGCGATCCCCAACACAAAGGGTCGATGCAATAGCGATATGCGATGCAATCTAGACCGTCCAATTGGGGATCATATCAATGGTCCAGATTAAATCGACGATCCCCGATAACAGGCCTAATGCGATTTCGATTGTGATAATTGATAAGGGTCAAACCCGATGGGGATTATAAGCCCGATTACATAATTTTTGAAGTCCAGGAATTTAAATTTTCTATGTTATCCCATGTATTTGGGATTTTGGTCATGCGATGATGCGATAGTGATATTACGACTAATGGTGGACCCAATAGGGTTATAGGGGCGATTTAATGAAATTTCAAGTCCGGAATTCATGCCTGATAGTGTAATTTCAGAAAAATCTCTGTGTATTGGATTTTTCTCCATTTTCGGGTTTTTGCCTGGAAGAAGGCCGTAATCCCTCTGTAATGGCCCCTGATCATTGTGCCATGATGCAAGTGAGCATTTTTGGTAGACAATGATGCGTTTGAAGCCACAAAGCCACAGAGCCAGATGGCCAGTCGAACAAACAATGTGCAGGGAAGCCACAGAGCCACAAGGGAGTAATGACAAGCAGAGCAACGGCTGGGGAAGCCGCAGAGCCAAAAAATTGCCTCAAAGGAGTTGGAGAGCTCAATTGATGAGGTAGTTGAAGATTGTTGTAGCTAACGCATAGAAAGCTAGAGATCGCTGAAGGAGAGCTATTAGCTACGAGAGCGAAGAGCTAGAGAGCATGATTGACAGGCATGAAAGCTGCTAAAGGTCACTGGAAGGTTGCTAAAGGTCACTTGGAGGTCGAGCGAACCATTGATGCATGCAAAGGCTGAGAGAGAGCTCAGAGAAGCCAGAGTCGAAGAACCAGAGCCAGAGCCGAGAGCCAAGAGTCAGAGCCAGAGCCGAGAACCAGAGCCAGAGTAAGAGCCAGAGCGAGAGCCAGAGCCAGAAAGCTGAGAGCTTCAGAGCTAGAGATAAGATGGTGTTCTATGCCCATTGTGTTCTGTGTAAACCAGTGGAGTTGACCGTGGAGCTTGTAAAACAACTGCTGCCATAATTCCAGAGAGCCTAGTTGAGTTGACTAGAGCTCAAGGAGACGTAGCCCAAGAGTTTTGGGTGAACTCCATATTAAACTCGCTGGCTTATGTGTTTGTTATTTGTTGTAATATTTCGCTGTTATATGTATTTTATATTAGCGTAAACAATAGAATTTTAAAGCACATAAACAGTCAAAAATAAACACCAACATACACCTTATTTTCAAGCACATTATTAATTCTGCATTGGTTAATCAATAAGTCTTAGGAATATTTAAGCTTTGGCAGTGGGAGAGGTTCTTGTAAGCTCACAAGAAGCTTTTAGTGCCCCATTTTCAGATCAGTTTAGGAGTAGGTTAAATTCCAGCTTGGATGCCATGATCAAGGGCAACACCTAGGTCATTCCAATTGATCCAAGTGGTTCTAGAGACCCTCAAAGGTCAAAGAGGGCATATAAATAGCTTGAAATCCAAAGTGTTCATATTACTCTCAAAATAGAACTAGATCAATGTTCTTATCTTCTTGATTCCAACAGTGCAAACGGAACTCAAATCTGAGTCCATATGACCAAATTATGACTCTTCAAAGTTTAAAAAAAAGTGGACCCACAAAGTGCCACATGGCATCTGAGTCAGCAGGTGGGACCCACGGATTACATAGCAATCGACTAATGACCTATTAGCCATTGACACTTGGTGCTCATCCATGGTTCCTTGCAAAAAAGGACAAAAAAATAATATTAAAATACCATAAAAGACAAAATCATTTTAAATATGATAAATGGTTATTTAATAATCATATAACAAAAGTCATATATAATATGGTTAATATGATTCCATATTAAATAAACAAATAATTGAATGAAAAGTTAAAGGAATATGGTTGAATGTATAAGATATGGTATGATTATAAGTCTTGTTATAACATGGTTATGAGTTGCTATAACACAAACATTCAACGGCACAACCATGTAATGGTTCCACAAGTGGCAACACAAATCATTACATATGCCAACGCGAAAAATGTTAAACTTGCCACCAAACGATTCGATGCAAACCATTACATGCCAATTCAAATGTCGTGCCAACAAGAAGTTTTTGATTAAATAAAATAATCAACCAATTTTGGGATGCGGGGATTCGAATCCCAACCTCTACCCGTCTAGCCTACTCCGCCACGAATGAGCCACGGTCTCAATCCTTGGTGGCTTTGCCGAGGGTTTAGTATTTAACCCTTTGACAATTTATTTGCATGGGGAAGGCAACGACGGAACGTAGAACACGACAGAACCCTGAGTGTGAATGGAACCTCGCCAAGTAGTGGAACCATAATTGAGTGCTAGAGGGCAGAACCATGATTTGCATGTTTTTCGAGGCAGATAATTTTTTGCAAAGAATATTTTTTGATGCCCAAAAGATTCTTTGGGGAGGTTAATTTTTATTTTGTCAAAATGATATGAAGTTTATGGTCATTTTAACTAGAATTTCACAGGGAACGCAATGGTGAAATCAGAATCACCATTTGAGTAATAGATTCCCAGCAAAGCAGAATTTTTGAAGAATCCTGAGGAAACTTTAGATTCCCTTGGAGGCTGAAATTTGCTAACAGAATCTTTGGAAAATCACATGGACTCTAAAAGATTCCAGAAGGCCCAAAATTTGACAATGTCAAAATTGGACAAATTGGTAGTCGATTTTACACTAATTGACACCATAAATTTAGTGGTGCAGTGAGTCTTTGTAGCTGAGCCTTTCATTTTTCAGCCAACTTCGGAAGTGAAGGTACAAGAAGAAGCCATGTTATGTTTCCTTTCATTATTCCTGAGATGACGTATTATTCTTGAGACCCCTATTTGATACTATGTTAAGGGATCGTTATTGCTACATTATGTGAGATTTCATTAGCTTTTCATGCCATGTATTGTTGTTGAGATCCCTGTGTAACTATGTTGACGGGATACCCATTGCCACATTAGGTGAGATACAAGTTAGTTTGTCATGCTGAAGGAAGCCCATTTTGAGTGAGAATTCTTGTAGGGAGAACGTCTCATGGAGAGATAAGCCACTCTTATTCAGTGAATATGACCTTATTATGACAAAGGATACTCCATGTACATCATCATCATTTCTAGCATTATATGAAGTAGCCTCCACCATCTTAACACTGCACCCAGAGACGTAACCCATACTAGGTGAACTCTGTTATCAAATGTGTTGTGTTCATGATTTATTGATCATCATTATGTTTCCTCTTGTTTAAGCATGTGCATGTGGTTCTTTAATGCTCTTTTAAATGAAATTCTAACAACATCACAAAAGTAAAATATCTTGGATAATTCTAGTAGTTGAAGGATCCCAGATCAAGTTTGGTATTAGAGCGGTCTTCTCATTGATGTGAATTGCAAGCATGAACGATTGAACATGCAACAATGGAGGATGAAAAAGAAATGTACGAGGCCTTTCTCAGGATGTCCAAAATGGTGGGCATAATGTATGAAGCCTATGAAAAGAGAATAAAGGAAGAGGAGAAAGAAAGAGTAGAGGATGATGCTCCATCTACACCTTCCAGTGTACATTCATCACCTTCATCATCTTCTCATTATTCGAACGAGGAGATCAACCAAAGCCTTAAAGCTGATAACGCTGAATTGAATATGCTTCTATGAGAAGAGAAAAAGGAGAAGCAATGATTGCAACCTCTGTTGTGGGACACAAAAGAGGCCCTAGAAGAATTGAAGTGCAATGAATAGAGTCTTCAAGAAGAGCATGCTAAGTTAAGGAGGCTTCTACAAGAAGAGAAACATGAGAAGCAAAGACTGCAGCTTTAGCTACAAGCCATGATAGGGGCATTAAATGAGTTAAATAGAAACAAAGGTTTACATAATCCCTCATCACCTATTTCAAAATCAGCAATTGAGGTAAATAATATTGAATTGTTCTTCAGTTTCATCTTCACATGATGTTATTTCTATTGGAAATGTGGAGGTACCCATTACAAGAACTGACATGAGACTCCTTACCAAGATGGGTACAAAGGAGGAGGATTTGGTGTTAATGGCCATGGCATAACTCAGCAATTGGAGGTTGTGCAAAGACCTTGATTTGCAAGTTTGGGATACATCGAAGGAGAATGCTCAAAGGTGTCTGAAGATTCCAAAACATTTTTTAAACCATCAAGGAAAGAGAATGATTGGAACACATCACCATCATCCCATGGCAGTGCACATTACAGAGAAAGGGTTGAGGCAAGCTCTCTTTGCCATAATTGCACCAAAGACATCCAAGAGAGGTATAATAAGTGTAAGTATTCTAATGTTCATTTTGATTAAAATCATGTTGTTAATGATGAATGTAAATCATGGCATCAAAAACTACTTATTTCTTAAGGTTTACATAACCATGTGATTGTTGAGTGCTGGAAGAGAATGGAAACACAAAAGAGGATGAGGCATGAAAGGGCTTCTCCACAACAGGGAAAGAAGCAGGTTAAGTAGCTCTAGAGGAAGAAGACATTTTGAAGTCATTGCAATAGAGGTGGTCATCAAAGAGCCACATGTGGGAGTCTCTATCTAGGTACCTTAGCCTACTCTTCTGTTGCAGATTGGATTATACGAGATAAGTATTTTCAAGAATGTGGATGTTGAAGTAGAAGATATCAAGAAATATCCATTCGACACCCGAAACTACAATCCATATGACCCATATTGTCTTGTAAAATATCACTGCATGAGAGTATAGTTTCAATGGATCTAGGAGGCATGTCATTGGGTGGAGGATCACACATGGAGATATTTTTATAGCTTCTCCAGGCCCAATGAACTGGTGGGCATCACTGTGGAATGGTTAGCTAAGAAGCGTGAAGCAGCATCCCGAAGAACACCTGCAGCAGCAGCAACAATAGAGGTGAACATACCATTGCACGACAAATGAAAGAGGAAGATTGTCGACAAAATGTAGGAGGAACAAAACTGCAAATTCCAAGAAGACCCACTTTTGCAGAAAGAAGCTTTGGTAATAGAGGTGAAGAGGGAACAATGTGAAAAGAGAAATGCGCAAAGGCAGAGGGAAAAACAGAGAATGGATGAAATAGAGAAGGAGTTGCATGAGTTGAAGGAGAAACCCCGGAAGGAACAAGAGTTGTGCAAGTAGGAGAAGGAAGTGTAGGAAGAAAATGTATAGTAGGGGGCGCAACATGTACAGACAGATGAAACTACACCCTTACAGGTAGTTAACTCATCTGAATAGCTGGCAGCAAGTAGGCAGGGTGAGCCATCGCAGGATCATCACTTTGCTCAAGAGATTGAACAAGCAATTGAGCAGATGGATACATACATGGAGCAACAGGATTTAGAGCAAGATATTGACCTCATGCGTTACCACTAAGAGGTCGATCCACCAGCTTCATTGGATCCAGAAGCGGAGCAAGTTCCAAGTGACCAAGAAGACACTAAGATCCTTGGAGACAATCCAGAGGAGGAGATGCACAAAATCTCATTCAATGAGTCCCATCATGGAGTTTTGAAATCTTACAGAGTGTCAAATCTAGAAGATCACACATCTCCTGCACAGTTTGAGGAAAATGTGATTGTGTTTGACATGCGCAAGAATCTAGCAGCATTGGCCAATGCTACCAGAGCATATGTCGAAGCCACTAGCTCGAGTGTTCGCTTCTTGAGAGCAAAAAATGAGATAATTTCTAAGGAGTTACAAATGGCCAAGTAGGGGGGAGAACTGGTTACAACGTCCGCCCGAGCAGAATTGAAGAAGAAAATATTGGATGAAGTATTGTCCCTTGACACAGTCATGCATGCGTTGTATTCCAAGTTTGGTACCATCCATAAGGCAGTTGCCCATGTCAACAGTTGGCAACAATGATGTGCTAGGAGAGCATGTATCTTGTCGAACATGAACATTGTTGTTGATTACATGCAAACATGGAAAATGAGATACAAGGGAGCCCCATTACACTTGCATAAGATGACGAAATTCAGAGCGGTTCAACTGAAAGCACACATCTGGAGTCAAATCCGGAACTATGAAGATCTCCCGTAGCTCATCACTAGTCTACAGGCTTCCCATGCATGAGTATTCAGGAGTATGGATGTTGTTGTGCATGCACATGTGATCCCATTTGTTGGGACACTCACCCAAGCAAAGACAAAGGCACAGGTCCAACTGGAGCTTGACTCATACTTTGACGAGTTGATGCGCATAGCCACCATCCCAGACATGGTGATCAGTGCAAAAACCATGCACAACTATGTTGATGGTCCAGCCACACTCAAGACAATGATGCACATGCTATCATACGTGTTGGACAGAGGAGCCCGAGCAGTGTACCTGGATGCTATGGAGGCAAGAGTTCATTTCTAGAAAGATGTCATCTTAGAGTATACAGACACCATCATCGACTACCAAGCTTGGCATCAGTTCTCTATTGTCGACCACCATAAGGATGTCGAAGAGTTGGTCTTCCCACAGCTATCCAAGTCATAGTGATGTCTTGCATGGCTTGCTCAAGCCTATGTTGTCTCACATGGGTACATGTGCAGATTATATTTAATGTCTTATCAACTATAAGTTCAAATGTCAATAGTTGGATGTAAGAGTCATAGAGTAGATAAAGAGTCATGAGGGTAGATGAACTATCACAAAGAGGAATTTCGAGGGCCACCCCACCCTTTGCTATAAATAGTCCCTCATAACTCATTTTATAGGATTTTGGTAAGCCAAGCTTCCAATAGGAGTATCTTAGAGAAAGCCTGGACAGTATTGTAACGAGACAAGACTTATCCACTGCACAGAGCTCGTATATCTCTTTGGAGGAATAGGCGACAGTGAGTATAATGTTCCGCTGTCGGAACTAGTGGTTGGTCATGGTTGTATTGTTTGACTGGAACTTGCACTTATTAATATAACAGAGCCAACACATTTCATGCATGTGTCGTATTGTATTCCAACAATCTTGTTTACTCTAAATGAGATATGTATATGTTTTCTTACGCATGCATGTGTAGCTATTTTCTATATATGTATGTATGAATCTTACTGAAATGTATTATTTGTTTAACCATACCTTTGGATTTCTAGCTAACTTGCCTTCCATGTTGTGGTGCATCTTTTCTCGTGTGTTGCCCTCTTAACTCCATGCTATCACAAGTTTTCAAGGGGTGCACTCATCTCACCCTCCATGTGTTAGAACAACTCATACGCCTTCCTTGACTTGCCACATAGGTCACACCCTTGCTACCAACAGGGACATCTTACTTTCCTCTATGCGAACTGTAGTCAAGGCGATACTGTACGACCCACTGCTGGGGCTCCTACACCAAATAGTTTAAGGTCTAATTGGTACTTATTACCGGGGAGATCCCCTAATATGTTGGCGAGTCCAACGCTGTCAACATTTCTGGATTTGGAAGGAGGGCTAGATGACAAGTTGTGTCCTCTCATCCTGTTTTGAATCTTTTCACATCTATCATGGATTATGTTACACTCATCCTTCCATGATTCTTTTCGCATGCTAAAACTCTCCACATCATGAGGGAGTTTTTTTATCTCTTGTTTGAATTCACGTATGATGGTGAAGGAGAAGTGGCTTGGCCTATTTTCTTACATGACTTCCTTTCCATGATTGACGAGGAAGATGGATGTTCTAACGAACATGCCAGTTTGATGCTTGCACACTCACTTCATGAATCCCCATGACAGTGGCACTAGAGCCTACTAGCTGACAATGTGCTCTCACTTGAAAGATTTTGTGATCTCATTGAAGATAATTTCCATCATTTTGATCTAGAACATCTTGACCAAAAAATGTTACAACAACAGAAGGCCCCACATGAATCGCCTATGGATTTTGGCAGCACTTCCGTGTGTTGCCGTTTCAAGCTCTGAAGAGCCAGATGAAATTTCCATATTTTTGGGATATATTCGATAATTATCTTAACAACTCAGCATACTTCAGCGATGGAGTTGCATAATCATAGACAGACATAATCGCTATCACAAGTGAGCGTTCGTCGTCCCCTCATCAAATAGCTCCACCACTATAGAGTGATGCAGGAGAACATGCACACACATCTATTCAACTATCACATCCTCCCTATATCACTTTTCTTAATTTTTGTGCAGATTTGCTTGTCAATCCATTGCGTTCTCACATGCGTTTTGTACCACAACATCCGTCTTCGTACTCGGATGATCCTCTGGATGATGTTGTTTGTGTTCTTCCATTCTAGACTCTACATTTATTATGAACGAGGATCAAGCCATCAACAGAGTTAGTGTTGCATAACCAACAGGCCCTGTCATTCATGAAGAGTATGACTAGGACCTTGAGCATCAACAATCTGAAAAGGATGACTCCCTTCTGTCTGAGCCTCCTCCGTTCTTTCCTGACATCTTCAGTGAACCTGCCATCCATGATTTCACATGTGTATCTTTGTCTACTGATGCACCCATTATTGATCATTCGTAGGACACACCAAATGTTAGTCCATCATTTGAAAATGGAGAGGATAAATTATTCATTGAAAATCCACTTGACTTTTCATCTTCCTTTTCTGGAAACACAGATGGTGAATTTGTTTGCTTCTCATCTATCCCTTTATTTGATTCATCAGATCATGAGGATTCCAATGAAATCATTAATTTTACTGATCATAGCTATCATGATCTTTCTACTCCTAGATCCAATGAGGATGATAATTCTATCATAGCTGATCTTTCAAAGCCACCTATTTATGATAATCTATTTGTCGACGAAGTCGAAACCCCCCAGACTGTCTAGGCACTTCATCCCAAAATGATGGTTATGTCAGGCCCTCACTATCCTGAGGTTGGTTTCACTTCCGATAAGGAAATTGTTGAAATACCCAAGGATCCTATCACTCATATGTATGAATTGAAGATCAATCTCACACACAGATCATACTTCCTCCACGTGAACTGCACAATCCCATCACTCATGCATTGGAGGAATCTTACATTGCAAGCACACATGTCTGACGCAAGTTGTCTTTGTTTCTTTCGTTTGCTTGCATGTCACAGTCAAGAGTATGCATAGGCTTCATAGCTGCACGTCGTCTCGCATAACACCATGACAAGTCCACGGACTGCACGCCATGCACTTGCACTCACTTATGTTCTATGGACAAATTTAAACATGGAGTGTGTTTGTCTTCATTTTTATATCTTTCTTGTTTGTTGGTTCACACAATCGGGTTGCTCGTGGATCATGCCTTCACCAACATGGGTCAACCAATGCACCGATGGATGCATTGGAAGTAGCACATCACGTGATCAGGCCCATGCACTGTTAGCTTAGGAGTAGGAGTAGTGTTTGCTTTTGTTTGGTTTCTTGCATGCTTGTTTTCTTACATATCTCGCATGTTTTTTTGTCTACTTGCTTGTTTGTTTACTTGCTTTTATTTCACATTTACTTTTGCTTCTACTTTGCTTTATGTATATTTTCTTGTTTTGCACTCATAGGTTAGTTTCACATGAAACCCTGTGTGACTCTTGAAACAAGCTAGGTAAAGTACAAGAGGCCTTGTGCAACTATCACTACTTGGTTACCTATCATCCTGACTTTGTATGAAGAGCTTGTTATCCTCATTCCAAGATATGCCAATGGAAAATACGTACTGTTCGAAGTGAACCTTGGTGAAAACACAACGCTTGCACACTAACTAGTTTCACCTACTCTAGTTAGTTTTTTTTGGGTTAACCCTTATCAGCTCAGTCAAGTAGAGTAAGGTGAGGGGGAAAACCTTAACAAACACCTCAGAGGTACATATAAAACTACTTATATAAAGGAACAACCTCTTCTTCTCTCAATAAGTCGGGATCCGTCTTCCACCTCTTAAATGAATAAGTGCTATGCACAGTTATGAAAAATGAAAAAATGAAAAGTGAAAATTTTTGAAAAATAAAAAATGAATAAGGAAAAAGAAGAGAAAGGCTTCCTGCACAGGGAGGTGATGCAAGTAACTCTGTTAGGGTACTGACCAAGCTCACTGGCAATAGAGCGATGCTTGTGTTCTCGCGTGACTCCGCCAGGGTACTTTCCATGCCTATTGGCAATGGAGCAACACCAAAGATGAAACTAAAACTCTGATGACTATACTGCTTGTGCACCAATATACACCTCAACCCCAATCGAAGCAACTATGTTGTCTTGGCTTGGAATGTGTGTAAATCAACCAAGAGCTTAGAAGATGCTACATCTTACAATCAAGCAAGTGCGGAAACCAAGATGAATAGAGAACTGAACAATACTTTCAGAGGTGTTAGACTTGCTTTTCATGAAAAAGGTCCATTCAAAGAGCTGGAAGGCAACGAAAAAACGTAGAACACGACTGAACCATAAGCGTGAATGGAACCTTTCCATGTAGCAGAACCATGACACAGTGCAAGAGGGTTGAACCATGATTTTCATTTTTTTGAGGCAGAGATGTTTTTGCAGAGAATATTCCTTGATGCCCAAAAGATTCCCTAATGAGGTAAATTTTCATTTTGTCAGAATGAGATGAAGCTTACAGTCATTTTAACCAGAATTTCACAGGGAACGCGATGGTGAAATTAGAATCACCATCTAAGAAGCATATTTTTAGATTCCTAGCATAGTATAATCTTTGGATAATCTTGAAGAATCTCTAGATTCCCTTGGAGGTTGAAATTCGCCAGAGTTAGAATGCAACCAAGTTTATACTCAAAAGTCTTAGAATCTCACAAGTATCATGATGGAGACATCAGATTTGTGATCTGATTTGCAGATCTCCAATCAGCCTAGAGAATATAATCTTTGGAGAATCACGGGGAAGCTAAAAGATTCCCAAAGGCCCATAATTTGACAATGTTAGAATTGGACAAATTGGTAGTCGATTTTACACTACTGGACACCATAAATTCAGTGGTGCAATCAATTTTTGTAGCTGGGCCTTTCATTTTTCGGTGAAATTCAAAAGTGAAGGTACATGAAGCAGTCATGTTATGTTTCCTTTCATTATTGCTGAGATGATTTAGTATTCTTGAGATCCCTATTTGATACTGTGTCGAGGGATCATTATTACCACATTATGTGAGATTTAATTAGCTTTTCGTGCTATGTATTTTTGTTGAGATCCCTGTGTAACTATGTTGAGGGGATACTCATTGTCACATTATGTGAGATACTTGTTAGTTTGTCATGCTGAAGGAAGCCTATTTTGAGTGAGAATTCCTGTAGGGAGAACATCCCGTGGAGAGACAAACCACTCTTGTTGAGGGGATATGACCTTGTTATGAAAAATGATAGTCCATGTAAATCATCATCATCATTTCCAACATTCTATGAAGCGACCTCCACCATCTTGAGATGAAGCCCAGAGACATAACCCACATTGGATGAACTATGTTATCAAATGTGACATATTCATGATTGGTTGATCATCATTATGTTTCCTCTTGTTTAAGCACACACATGTGGTTCTTTTATGCCCTTTTAAATTCAATTCTAACAACATCATAGAAGTAAAAGATCTTGGATAATTCTAGTAGTTGAAGGATCGTAGATCACCAACCATCCATTTTCCTTCACTGCAAGATATAATAGCATTAGTTTCTTTATCACATATTTAGAAAAAATAGAACATTGATTTCTATGCAAGTGTGAATTAGATAGACTATGAAGGAAATAATGAACTATGATTTTGTAGGATAATTTTCTGTTTACAAGTGGATTTGATAGCTAGATGGTTTATTGCAAAATAGTGTAGTTCCCTTTTTGCAGGTAGTATAACTCTTGTGTTCTTTCACGAATTGATTCAATAGCATTTACAAGTTGATAGAATCTACAATTTGAGGTTTAAAAAGAATTTACCTTTTTGTCACTAGAGCTAGCTTCTGCATTGCACCTTAGTACTTAATTTCCTTCTAATTTAGGAGAAAGAATGGTCTTGGAGCACTATTGATCACATGTCCTAGTTGAGGGTGGCATGAGTAGAATCCCATCTACTGTGTATATAGCATTGTCACCTCAAAGTTTTTATGAACCCTGAGTTGATAAATAGAGTTAAGGAGCCCTTGGGAGTTGCAGAAATCTTGGTGCAATGCCAGGGCTCACCACTTTTAGGCATTATTATCGAGGAGGTGTCTAGGTTGATGTTATATATGCTTAAGAATTATTTTCTATTTTTCATTTAGTTTCGAAAAAATCACATAAAAGAAATTTTTTCTTTCATGCCTCATCAGAATAGAGATACTTAGGGAAAATTCTTACCAAACACCCACACACCCTCAAATAGTCAACCTTCACTCTTCTTCGGTGACTACCAACTTCCCTCTCTCACTATAGGGGAGTTAGAAGTCCCTTTAGGTGAAAAACCTTATATCTTCGAAGTACCTATTGGGGAAGAAGAAGAACTCATTTCACCTACCCAAACCATCGTTGAAAACATGAATAATGGGGTTTTCCCTATTAGAAATACTAATGGAAAGGCTAGAATGAAGAATATAAGCCCTACTTCTCTCCTACACTTCCATGGCTTAACCTTTGAGGATACTGATACTTTTATGTTTGAATTTGTTGTTGTCTATAGGACCTATGACTACACCTCTGATGACCAGAAGTTGAAGTTATTCCCATCTACCCTTAAAGATGCAGCCTTGTGTAGGTTTATGGGTCTACTTAGGGATAACATTCAACAAGTACAAGGACTCAAATGCAACAAACCTTTCATAAAGAGTACAAGGACTACTGTAGTTCCAATGAAATCAAAGAATAAATCTTTAGAATGAATCTTGGACCTAATGAATCCCTAGAGTACTATGAGGAGATATTTGAACTCAGTTATAGGAGTTTCAGATGCACCCTTGATCCTAAATCACTCAAGCTATTTATTCTTGAAGGGATAAGGGAGGACATGTTGGAAACTCTCAACATGTTGTCTCGGGGAGACATCTATCAATTATCCTATGAAGACATCAAAACAATGTTCAAAAACCACTCTAGGGCTGCTAGGAAGAAGGGTAGGGCTAGTCAATCCTTGTTCATTTCCTCTCCTTCCACAACATCCATCAAGAATGATATTAGAAATATGTTAGAGGAATTTAAAAGTGAAATGTTTCATACCTTTGCTTTGCAAATGGATACCATGTAGATCGAGAGGAGGTAAGAGGAAGCAGAGAGGGCACTAGCTATTTTTTTCCCTAAATGCACTAGAAGCCACCCCATAAATAAATGCCCATTAAATTTCATAGAGTTATGCTCAGTCTGTGAGGAAAACCATGCCACAGATAAATGTCCTTCTTTGCCTGTTTTAAAATTTGTATACTGAGGGGCAGAAGTTGGGCTTGAGCAACTTTGCTTTATAAATCAAAGGAGGCCTCAAGGACCTCGGTCATACCTGCAAAGCATGCAAGGTGCATATTACCCTTAATACCATCCCAACCAGAATGCACCCTTGCCAACCCAATACTCTTCCACTCCTCCATCATGGTCCACACCTCCTTCTTACCCTTATGCTCCTCAATATGCTCCTCAACCTATCAATCAACCATTTTATCCATATGCTTCTCTACATCCTCAATGGAATAACCCATCACAAGGGTGGAGGCATCAACCCAACCATTTGTAGTGTTGTTTTAATCAATCCTAGTTGATCGAGACTGCAAAATTTAATTATGAACCTAGGGTAGGTCTTGCTATTTCAATGAAGTTCACAATGTTTGTGCTAATACAATACAACCAAGAATAAAAAATAGAAAGAACAATAAAAGATGTCACTGAATCAATTGCAAAAATCAAATCAGTAATGTAGAAATTAAAACAATCCATAGAATTGAAATCACACTTAGAAATTACTAGAGTAAGGGCACGCCACACAGTAAACTAATGACTACACCAGTTGGTCACTATCATTCTCTTTAATCAAACTAGTGTAATAACATAATATAATATGGAATAGAAGCGGATGTATTTCACAATTTGTAAAACAACGACAAAAAACCATATGACAATGAAAGAAACAATAATGTACACTACTTCTACCACTACAGTCCCTGCTAAAGAGGAGGGCCCTTCCTCCCTAGTAGGGGCACATAAATGACACGAGATTAGTTAACGAATGAGATGAAGAGCAGTAACAGCATCACTATAGTGATTTTAATATTATAAATAATTCAGAGTTACAAGAGAAGAGTAACACTGATTTTCTATATGTCGTCCTTGTACATAGGAAATCAATTTTCTTTTATAATTATTACATGTCCAAAATTAGGAATAAATCAGTCATGAGAATCTCATGATTCTCATGTTGATACAAAATAAAAGTAGTTACAACCTATTTCTAAATACAAATACTTCTCAGATACATTGGTTAATATTGAAACCACTTGGGTTTGTTGCTTCTAAAATAAACAATTCCTAACACCTGATAATTTTTATGTGGAATAGTACCCACAACTTGCCAGCTTTGGTGCAACAACATCTTGCGAGTGAATAGTGATTTAGGATGTAATGGAAATCATTGGCGACAACCCCCTTGGTGTAACACCGGTCCTCTGTATTAGTACGTAGTGTAACAACAACCTATAACAATATTCGGTGCTTAACAACAACATACAACAACATACAGGGTGTAATAGTGAACTACTCTACCCTACTCTAAAATCGATCAACACCTGAAAAAGAGAAGAGCTTCCAAAATACTCCTCCACTTCTCACCCCAGTTAACCACAAAAAGGAATATAATATCGTATTATTCAACAAAACATGGCAAAATAACATGACAATGGAATGGGTTGTATAAATGAGAAAAAAGGTGATTAATCATGTAAAATTTCATGGGCCTGGAGAATAAGAGGATCAAAACCGAGGAAACAAGGTGTATAAAACAAGTAAAAAGTCACACCCAACATCTCCCCCCAACTGAAGCAACTGCATGTCCCCATGCGGAACCTTAGCTTCTCCTGCTATACCCATAATGCAAGTCTGTAAAACTATAAGCACCAACAGTGTCTTCACCTGGAGCTCTGTACCCCTGAGTGGCCATCAACTGTCATGGCCAGGATTCTTCTTCATAATCACATAGGTGGTACTCCAGCTGATACTCTTCTACTGGTAACCAAATCAAAGGAAATTTAAATCTGAGCCCAATCCAGAATGCCCCCAATGTTTGCACGATCTGAGCATACTCGGCCACCCGTGTAACAATAGCCACAAAATTTATGTATTCAAAAGGATCTCATTCTTGCAACTCAACACTACAGGCTTCGGTGCATTCAAGGCATCCTACTAGTGCTTGAATTTTTATCTGTGCATGAAAATTGAGGAAAATCCTCACAATCCTCTTCCTATAGATGGTTGGTTGTTCCCTGATCTCTAGGGTGCTCAGGAACAACTTAAACTCATGCCTGATTTCATAAACCACCCCTGGTTCTGCTCTGACCCATAACGTTGTCCTTTCTTCATTAGTTTTGTCTGATTTCATGTCTAGATGCCATTCAATTTGGTTTCTCATAAATGAAACAAAAGCGTGCAACTGCACATCTCCCATACAGGAGAAGACACTTGCTACCATTTTTGTGCTGACATATTCACACATGAGATTATGCAAAAATAGCTCACAAAGAAAGCTCTGTTCATCAAAATCGCAAGTGCGAAAAATCTCAAGAAAATTTTGGGTAGAAGAATGTAAATAAGACATTCTCAAAAACTGCGTTTAACTGAAATAAATAGTATCATTCCAAAAAGAACACTAGATATGATGGGGACGGCTACGTGCATGCTAGCAGGTTCAAGGCAAGATCACGAAGTTTTGTATTATCATTCATTAGATCCAAGACCTGTCACTGTAATAGTTGTAGTTGTTCGTCCTTTTTCTTCATGGCTTCCTTATGTCTTTGTGCTTCCTATTCTCTCTCCCATTCTTCCTTTAACCAATTTTCCCTGAGGGAATCCATCATCCTTTTGTGTGCCTTGAGCAAGATCACCCCCTCTTGTAGAGAGAGCTCTTACTGCTTCCATTTCTGTAGCTCTGGTAACAAAAACATATTTTCAGAACATCATCCTTCATCACAACCCAGTGTTCTCCCACACGCACTAACAATAGAGGGTGTAACAACCTTCTAAGGGTGAAACTACTCCATTTCAGCTGTTGGTTCTTGTGTAACAACAATGTATTCAATGGGTTTTTGTGTAACAGTTTCCTTCTCTCCCTGCTTAGCTTCCATTCCCACTACTGGTTCTTGTCTAACAACAGTGTCATCCATAGGTTTTTTATGTATCATTTTTCCCTTGGTAGGATTTTGTCTCCACTGTTGGTTCTTGTGTAACAACAACATCACCCAAGGGCTCCTGTGTATCCGCTACCAAATTAATTTATGTGGATTGCATGGTCTCAATTGTTGGTTCTTGTGTAACAACATCGTCTTCAAAGAGTTTTTGTGTGTCAGCCTCCCAGGATTCAATTTGTGTTTCCCTCGAGATGGTGTCTACTGCACAAACTCTAAACCCCGTTGTCACTAGCTTATTAGCGCAAGTCGTGCACACAACACCTGGTACATCTCCCTTCCTAGCCTTGTCAATGGCCTTGGCCAAAGTATCTAACCCTAGGGCTCTTACCTCTACCTTCCCCTTTGCTATTTTTTCCCTTATCTCTCTACTCTCTTTTTCTAAATTTTTAATTTTTAACAAGAAGGATTGAGTTTCTCTCTTACCAGGTGAGGAAGGTTCCTTTGACCGAGCCTACTCCTCATCCTTCTACTCTACTGCCTCCTCATTCTTCTTGGACATGGATGGAGACTTTGGGTGCCCACTAAACCTTAGTATTTGCTTTTTCCACCTATCACCAATTGGTTTGTCAACTAGCCTCTTACCAACCCTTACTTTCGAAGGCTGGGGTTGTTCCTTTGTCACCGCTGGAGCTTCCTCAAATGTCCCAATTTGTTTCCTTCAGGTAGTCCTGGCCTTATTCCTCATGAATTCCTCCCAACTCCTGCCTTGGCGGCTTAGGGTGTCTAGCACAATGAGTTTGATGAGGCCATGGTTGGTGATGCATGTTTGTGGATGCTTAGTTGTTTTTACTGCCGCAGCCATATGCTTGATGTTTCCCAGCAAGAGGTAGGGAAGATTTATCAGTAATCGATGTCGAAGGTGGTTTAGCAACAGAAAGTGGTAATTGAACACAATTTTTTCCCTTCCCTCACGGGTGATGTACTTGATGGGTAAAGGGAAACATCAACCCATGGCTAGGGGAGTGACAACCTGTCAATCCCCATCCTTTCTTCATCAGTTGTTCCTCCTCTTGGAGGAAATCCTCCTTCAAGGAGGGGTTATTAACTTCCCTATTAGACCACCTTTTTCCTTCCACTGGTAATGTCATCACTTAGGCAATCACTTGTTCTGTAACCTCCAACTTCAATCCCCCAAGCTCTATCTGATTTCTCTCTAAATTCTTCAAAAATTCCATGGAAACTCCCCTATCTGATCCCTCCAGCCTCTGGAAGAACTCAAACCAGCCTACATCCTTAAAAAATTGACATGCTTCAGGGAAATTCTCCAAAGCCTCTATTCACCCTGGCTCTTACCGAATTGCTGCTCCACCTGTCGCTACACAAATTCAATGTTGTTCTCCTTCCTTTTTCCCTCCTTTAGCAGTTTCGGAGAAGCCATCACACTACTTAGTTGTTTCAATCTGCAAATGTTCTTTTCTTCTTTGAGTACTCTGAATGGGGATGAAATCCTATAGCAGGGGTAAATGGTAGGGTGGCACAGGTGAGAATTTCAAATTAAGATTCTCAATCATGGTTCGTACTGTGCAGTAATGTTACCTTATAAAATGTTAGGTTATGGGAGGTCTAGTCAAAGGTACAATTCCCTTTTCTTGGTATGATCGGTCATTAAGTGGCAATGATTACCAAATCACCATGCTTTAATTGTGGTTTTTTGAATATTCACAAGTCTTGCAAAGGACATGTCGCAATATAATTCACCCCCCTAGCTTAAATGTGAACAAAAGGGATATCATGTTAAATTGCCATAATTACTGAATAAAAGTGGATAAAGATATTACATTTGTATGATGTACCTGGGTGACGTGGGGAGAAGTCATTGGTGGCGAGGTGCGTGAACTTAACTTCAGTGGTCACATCAACTATTTTCTGAACCATGATGATGCCTATTGTCTATTGCAATAAATAACTTACTCGGATATCTCTGTAAGTCGTCATCTATTACAGATGTAATAGCCAAGCCGACTATTATGTAATATTAATTTTTACAAAAGATAAAAACAAATAGAAAGGTCATCTAAAAACATTATTGTAAATCATGCTTGAAATAAAAAATGTTGTTACAGAGTGTGTAATAGCCACTAACAGCTGCCACAAAGTTGTTTTCAACTACTACAGAAATTGTCTGTCTGTGCCCGAAAAAGGTTTTCATAGCCATATTATTATTATTATTATTATTATTATTATTTAAGTTTGAAGGTGTAACAGCCACCAATCGTGGTTGATTTTCAGATGTTACACTTATTGAAAAATTAGAATTTTGGTAGCACAGAGGGGCTTTCTCCTATTCATATAATCTAAAGATCTGAATTTGTGACAATGTTGATGAATGAATCCCTTGAAGTAGGTTTTTGATATAATCGAATAAGTTACCCATTTGCAAGCAATGGTGTCCTCACACTATCAATGATAACCAATTTATGGTCCCATTGTCAAAGGCTGCATCTACCTCATAGGGACCTAGCCATCTGGTGTAGAGCTTATCCTTGAAGTCTTCGAATCTTGAGTCATATAAGAAAGTCCAATTTCCTTTCTGGAACTTCTTCTTCCTGATGAATCTATCATGCCACTTAGATCTCTACTACTAGATAACAATGAGTTGTTTCTCCTCCAACTCATTGAGCTCATTCAATCTTTTCTTTTGTGCTGTAGCCAAATCCAAATTTACCTGCAATGTTGTTCTCAGTGTCTTGATTTCAAGCTCAATAGGGAATAAGAAATTTTTACCATACACAAGTTCATATGGTGAGAATATGGTGGTATTCCTCCAGGTAGTCCTGTACACCCACAACACTTCTGGAAGTTTGTTGGCCCAATTCCTTTGGCGACTGGTCACGGTCTTGGTAAGGACCCCCTTAATAAATTTCTTAGTGATTTCCACATGGTCATTTTGTTGTGGATGATAAGGTGTTGTGCTTCTATGATGTATTTTATATTTTTCAACCAACTTCTGGATCATATGGGATGTAAATTGGGGCCCTCCATCTGTGACTATGTCCCTGGGTATACCAAACCGGACAAAGATGTCTTCAAACAGAAAGTTTGAAACGGCCTCGTTCGTGGCCCTGGTTAGTGCCTTTGCCTCAACTCATTTTGTGACATAGTCAGTGCAGACCAAGATGGAATATTTCTATCTAGATGAAGGATTAATTGGTCCCACAAAATCTAGGGCCCATTTCTCAAAAGGTTCTAAGACGATTTGGGGCTATAATGATATCTCATCTGATTCCAATGGTTGGCCCATCCTTTGGAAACCATCACATCCTTTCACAAACTTCCTAGCATCCTGAAATATTGTTGGCCAATAATACCTTATCGAAAGGACTTTGTACCCTCTCCGCTTGTCTGCGAATTTCCCTCCGTAAGGTTCCTCGTGACAGGCCTTAAGTATTTCAAAGATGTCATCTTCTCTAACACAAGTCTGATCTGGAAATCTGGTCCAGTGTGATAAAGATTCCCATCTATCTAGGTATAGGTAGCACTTTGTTGTATGATCTTTCTTTTCTCCTTGGAGGAGAAATACTATGGAAACTTCCCTACAACAAGATAATTGGCTATATCTACATAATAAGGTGAGTAAGTAGAAATATCAAAGAGATATTCATTAGGGAAAGAATACTGGGTAAGAATGCAATGGTCATCAATAGTTAACCTAGAAAGGAAATCAGCTACTACATTCTCTTTTCAAGGTTTATCGACAATTGTGATATCAAATTCTTATAACAACAATAACCAATGTGTAATTCTAGCATTGATACTTGGCTTATTCATTAAGAAATGAATGGCAAAGTGGTCAGTGTGTACATATACTTGATACACAGTGATATAATGTCAGAATTTATTGGTGGCATGCATGAATGCTAAGAATTCCTTCTCGATCACTGTGTAGCTGAGCTCAGCTAGAGTTAGATTTTTTCTTATGTAGTAAATAGCGTAAGGTTTCATGTCCTCCAGTTGGCCCAAAACAACACCTACAACAATATCAGATGCATATGTAGCTATTTGAAACGATAGTTCCCAATTAGGTCCTCGTAAAACTAGAGGTACTGATACACATCATTTTAGCTTCAAAAAGGCTTTCTAACACTTTCTTGTCCACGGAAAGTTGACATCCTTCATGACAAAATAAAATAATGGCCATGTAATTTTTGAATTTTTTTCTATAAATCTCCTATAATACCCTACATGCCCCAAGAAACTATGCACCTCTTGTTGCATCTTGGGGGTTGGAATTTTTAGAATTATCTCTATTTTTGGAGGGTCTACCTTGATCCCATAAACAGAAATGTAGTGTCCTAGCACGATCCCTTAAGTCATCATCGTGTGACATTTTTCAGTGCTCAAAGCAACATTAGTCTGTACACAACATTCCAACACTTTTTCCAGATTAGCTAATGTTGTTTCAAAAGCATCTCCATAAGGTGTAAAATCATCCATGAAGATTTCAAGGCAGTCATTCAACAAATCAGAAACAATTCCCAATATTTCCCTATGAAAGGTTGTTGGAGCATTGTAGAGTCCAAAAGGAAGTACTTTGTATGCGAAATTTCCCCAAGGGTAAGTAAAGGTTGTTTTATCTTGATCCTCTGGGGAAATCTATATCTAGTTGTAGCCATTAAACCCATCTAGAAATGAAAATAATATTTTTCTAGAAAGGGTGTCAAGGAATTGACCTATAAATGGTAAAGGAAAATGATCCTTTGAGTGCCCTTATTGAGTTCTTTGTAATCCACAAAGACTCTCCACTTTCCATTCTTCTTAAGAACGATGACAAGCAGAGACACCCACTGACTGTCAGATATCGGATAAATAAAATTAACACTCAGGAGTTTTTGTAATTGTTCCTTCACCACCTCCTTTAGCACAGGGTTCATGCAGCACTGTGGTTGTCTAACTAGTTTTCATCCATCCTTCAAATAAATACGGTGAGTGCACAGGTTAGGGTGGATCCCTTTCATATCAATATAGTCCCATGCAAATTCCTTTTTGCAATTTTATAACAGTTGTAATAGCAGTTGGTTTTGCTCAACAACCGGGTTGGGGTTAGTGCTCAAAAAATTTCCTAGTTCTATTTCGATTGGAATGCTGTCAGTATTCAGAGTGGTTCTCATTTCTTCAAAATCTATATCTTATACCTCCTCTTCCTCATTCCAATTTTTAATCAAAGTGACAAAAAGCAGGTTACTAATTAAACCATTAATGATGTCATCTTCTATCTCATCCTTGAAGTACTGGGCTTTCCCCAGAGTGAAGAGCGGTAGGGACATATCTGATTTGGGCTCAAACTCATCCCACCAAGGGTTATATAAATCCAAATTTGGTTTTGGGGGGTAAATATTAACATTATTTGTAACCTGGCCATCCGAGATCACCATAGATCCATATCTGCAACCTATAAATGCATCTATATTGGCCAGCTAAGGTCTCCCTAAGATCAAAGGATGTCCCCCCAAGTTGGATTTTGGTTGTAAGATAAGAAAGTCAACCGGATACCTCTAGGAAGCTATTGTAATTATTATGTCCTCTAACACGCCCTCGGGTTTAACACGAGATCTGTTTGCTAATTCAAGTACAATAGGAGTATGTCTAAGCCCTAGTAGCCCTAGGGTGGTAAAGAGGTACGTTGTGATCACATTAATGGCAGCCCCAAGATCGATCAATGTGTTAGTTATGGGCTGATCATTAATGAGACAATAACCGTAGGGTTTCCTGGATCATTATACTTATTTAGAAGAGGATGAGCATACATTAATTCAGATAATTTCCCCATCACATGTATGGTAGCAGGGTCTTTAGGCTTCCTCCTATGTTTCTTGATACACAAGTCTCATGCTATTTAAGCATAAATAGGTAATTCTTTAAGGGATTGCAGCAGAGGAATTCATACATGTAAATTTTGCAACTCCTTCAGAAAATCAAATTCAGGCTGTGAGGTCATTCCAGGCTCAGTCAGTCTGTGAGGATATAGAGGATCTAAGTTATAGAAGTTGATTCAGCTATTATAGGTGTATCAACCTTTCTCGATTTGATTGTTATAAGAGTAACAATCCTTTGCAGGTTGGTTGTTACATACTGTTGGATACCTATACCAATAGGTTTCATATTTCATGATTGGCAAATTCAAATGCCAAATATGCTCTGCTTTGCTGATACAAAGATCTCATATTTCCAAGACAAGGCAAGGTGTGTACATGCCTTCATGTTTACTAAATTTTGATGGATGGTCCATCAGTCTAATCTGGATCATGCCATGTTTCAATTTTCTGTTGTAGAATAGAGAAAGAAGTTTGTCCAAACTGTTTAATATTGGCAGACCAATAGTTAGGCAGAGAAGCTAAGGTTCCCAACTGCTTAATCTGGGGCCTTGGAAGCAATAAGGGTAGTGCTAAATAGGAAATCAAAAGAAAAATCCAATGGAAAAGAAAAGGCACATAAGGGTTTGCAAGTCCAAATGCACCCTCCAAGGAGAAACAAAAAATGCTAGGCAGGTAGATGGGTAGGTAGATGGGGTTGCAGAAGTGGTATTCCTTTCAAGCTGAATCTTGCTGGTAAACATAAGGAAAACAACACAATGAAGCAAGTCTAACTTCTCTTTTTTCCTTGTTCTACACTCATTATTAATATCCCTACACCAACTGTGTTTGTGAAAGAATTCAAGGTTTTATGTTGGTCCTTGTTTCCTTTAAGAGCCACATTTCTTGTGCAAAATTCTTTTCATTTTGATCTACTCCCCAAGCTAAGTTGTTTTCAAATAAACTTAGTGATATCACTCCTCATTCACCTTTTCCCTCCATATTAACCCCTAACTTCTATTATCTAAATCCCTTATGTCACCTTTTTCCCTACTATTATAACACCATGGTGTATAAACCCCAAACATTCTATAAATATCCCCCCCTTGGCATTATAGCCATATGTTCACCACAAGGGAGTTAAATTGACATTTGGTCAGTTTAAGAACCCAAGATTTACCTCTTTTCCTCCTTCAGAATTCATTTACCTATTCAAACCCATCATTTGCCTAAGAAACCTTGGAAAAAACCCACTTACACCCTTAAACCCGCTCAAACGGCAAAATACATTGAAAAACCCACTTTTTCGCCTTATCCTAAGTTTCAGAGCTATGCGCGACTTTATAAAGAAATACATTGAAAACCATACAAATTCGTCAATATTTCTAAAGGTCCCGCTAGGCACAAATCCCATGAAAAATCATTTTTTATTGCCTGCCCGACGCCGTATCATCCGGACAGGTTGTTGGCCCATCGACCGTCCGATCGAGAGCTTTTCATCCAACGGCTCACGTGGATATCAGACCGGCCCCGACGTCCGAAAGATAGCGTCTGATATCTGTCAGAGGGTGACGTCAGGCCTCGGCCACGCATCGCCCCCACAGCGTATCAGAGCCCCCTCTGACAACTCCACTTCTGTATCAAAAGCGGTGCGATATGATACGGCCTGCGGTTTCTGGTTTCCGCTAATCGGCCTGCCAACGTCACTGCCAGCGTCACTGCTACGTCATCGCCGCGTCCGTGCCTTCGTCCGCCATTGCTCCACCTGTCCGCCACCTCACCATCCCCGTGGACCACTCATAAGCCGCCATGTCACCTGATGACATCATGCTGACGTCATTCGACCCTGACCCACCCGATGACGTCATGCTGACGTCATCCGAAAAAGGCGCCAATGTTCCAAAAAATCCATATTTTGGCCAAGTTTTTGCGTTTTTTGCACTTTTTGCATAAACGTCTATTGTGTCTTTTGCATGTATTTTATGACCAAATTCACGCTAACCTGCTGAATTCAACTTGGAGACCATTGGCGCACCAACCCACCTGCATTTGTGACCCGGACTGTCAGTTTACCAGGTATTTATCCCTGCGAACCCTCTCTGCACCTGATTTTGTCTGTAAATTGACTATATTCACTTAAAACACAGAAAAAACACATAATTCACCAGCAAATCCCGTGCGCCCAGTTCCCATTTGAAGTTGGAAGGTCGAAATTCACTGACTAAGCCTTGTTACCAAAGCTTTCACAAAAACCTGCATTTTGTTCGCACAGTTGTGAACAGGGAAACTGAACCTACACCTAATGACTCAGAAAGAGTCTGGTAAAGACAACCATTTGCCTCTTCTTGTCTCTTATGCAGTATTTCAATTACTGCAGTTGACCGTTCTACCCCTGTTTCTTGACAAATCACCTCTCCTTCAAAGAAACACTCTTTTCTGTTACTCTGCACAGTAACACCAATTCACCTATCAGCTGAGTTTTTAAGTAACTATGGATACACTAGTAGCACCTGTGGCCCTCAATATTGCCCCTTCGAATGCCCCTCAGAGAGAATTGGAGTGGCAGGCTTTAGCAGATTTGGATTATCAAATCTCAGAGGAATTCCTAATACAAAGCAAGTTCCACCTCCACCTGCTTAATGAATTAAAGGCCAAACATGAGGCTGGAACAAATGTGTTGGGCATTTGGGATTCCTTCCTCCCAATCTTCAAGCTTCCTCAGGTCAATCAATTTCCTGACCTAATTCACCTATGTGCTGAATGTTATGATCCCACTCAGAGAGCTCTGCTTGACCCCTCAGGCTCAGTTGTTTTCTACATTACCCCTGAGGCCATCAGAGAGATGATGCAATTCAAGACTGAGAAGAAATTGGTTCCTTTGTCTTTGTTTGATCTGATAAATCAAGGAGCTAAGATAACAGAGGCTCAGATCACCAAGCTGAACCAATTGTATATTAAATCTGATACTGTGCAGTACCCTACCATTTTTCATGTTTACCTCAACCCATTGGGCAGGGACCTTACAGATATGATCAGTCCCATTCTGGGTTATAACTCAATTGAGTATCTTGACGAAACTGTACTGGTAATGATGCTCATGTTTTCCCCTGGTAAAACTCCAATCTGCTATGACTATGCCACCTAGATATCAGACAAAATGCATGAGCAATTGATGAACCTATCAAGGGAAAGGGTGTTCAGATACTCCTCCTACATCTACCACCTAATTTTATATTATCAACATGAGAAATTTTCTTTTGATATGAAAAGAGTGTATGCACAAGGAAATCCAAGGTCAGTAGTGTATTGGACCTCAATGTTTCACTACAGAGCCTATTCTCCATACACTTACTGTGAGTTTATAGACCTTTTCATCCACCCAGCTATGTCTCTGTTCCTGAGCTCACCTCCTCCATGACTAACCGATGAGACGCAGAGGATCCTTTAGTTTTCCAAGGTATACAGCATTGGGGATGGGTATTTTTACCAAAACTACACCGTTATCAGAATATATGGTTGTGAGTTACCCCCATACAGACTGCCCAAATATGTGCCCATGAGATTGTTTGCCCTTGAATACTTCAGGCAGTTTGGGAATGCCGATGTGAAGAACTTTTCAGGCAAAGGGAAGAAAGCACAGCTGAAGGTAAAAAACCAATTGGGCCACTTTGTTTTAAACAAGAGGGAGGAAGGCTGGCAAGAGGTAGATAGAATGCTAGAAGGCCTTGGCCTAAAGACCAGTTTCCTCTGGAAACCTTATGACCCCAATCACTTCATAACCTTAAGAAGGGTCAAATATAGGTTGTCCAATTATGACCATGTAAGGTTGCCTCACATAGAACAATATGCAAATCAAACAAAATGGAAGAGAGGCACATTAGAGGAACCTGTCACATAAGAAGAACTAAATGAAAGAGAAAGAAGAAATCTCCTTAAGATGGCTGACTTAGAACTTCCTGTACAGGTATTTTCTCTTACAAGCACAGAGGGAGCAGCTGCCTCATCCTCCACAGCACATCAGAAGGCAGTCAAAGCTACAGAGCAAGCCTCTAGCAAAGGCAAGGAGAAAGAAATGGAGCTAGAGCAGCCACTACATCAAGAATAGGTAGAACAACAGGTACAACAACAACAACAGGTACAGCAGCAAGAAAAGGAGCAGCCAGTGCAAGAAGAGCAAACAACAGAGGCCCCAATGGTCACTGAGTAGCAGCCAGCACAAATGGTGCCTCCTAGGCAAGAAACAAGAGCTGAAGCTTCAGTCCTCCAAACCCCACAAAGAGAGGACATAAGCAGGAAAAGGGACAGAGCGACTCCCCTCACTACATCAACAACTCAAGGGGAAAAGAGGCAAAGATTGAACCCTTTTTCAGAAGAAGAAATGCCAATAGGGCAATCTTTGGGCATGCGCCCACCTAGTATGGAGGCCTCAGCAAGTTCCTTCCAGCAGGAACAAGAGAGGACAACAGGAGGAGAAGTTAGCTCCTCAAGCCAACAAAGAGGAGGTGAATAGAGCATCAAGCAGTAGTTCAAGGACATAAAGAAGAGGAATGAGCCCATAAGGTTACAATTATATAATCATTTGTTGAAAATGGCTCCCACCAACCAACAAAGACTTATGTCTGCTTATGATTTCCATGAGGGCAAGATGATTACGAGCCATTTCATGCCAGCGGTGCAGCAACCACAGTCAACTGCAGATTACATCAAGACCAACCTTGAGGTCCTTGCGAAGGACATCCACCCGATGGATCAGATTGAATTACACAAGCAAACAGGTGAGATGGTATATGCCTCCTTGGCAGACAAAACATTGGTGAACTACAGGCTAGAAAATAGCCTAAATAATACAACTGCACAACTTGAGTTGGAAAGAGCATCCTCTCAAGCGAAGGACAATAGGATCAAAGCTTTGGAGGACATCATAATAGAGCGTGGGCATGATCCTAAGGATGTCAAAGGAGTGCAGGAGCTGTTGAAGCTAAGGGATGCTGATATGGCAGCACTAAGGAAAATGATCAAGATCCCAACAACTCTTCATCCCCAAACTGAAGAAGTTGCCCAGCTAAGACAGGACAAGGATACAACAGCTATGCTGGTGTCACTGTATAAACAGATCATCCAAACACAAGAGAAGTTGCAGGAATCAGAGGCTGCACTTCAGACAACATTGCAACAGAAAGAGGCAGGCCAAACTTCACAACCTCCTCCAGAAATAGTCAATCTGGAAGAAGCTCCTCAGACCACTGCCCCTCCCATTCAGCAGAGAGAGCAAACATCACCCTCTACCTCAGCACCAACAACAGAGCAGGCTAAAATTCTTGATATGCAGAAGCTCAGGAATGAAATTTAGCTCTTGGAGGCCCAAATGTCAGAGCTGAATCAAGCCAAAGAAACTCTGGCTAAGCTCAATGAAAAATATGATAAATCCAAGCAAAAAGTAGCTGAGAGAGAAAGAGAGGTAAAGACTCTCAAAAGGAGGATAAATGAGCTAGAGAAAGAGCTCACAGTTGACAAAGTAACAGCTAAGCTCAAGAGAGTCCTATGGGCCAATATTGGCCAATCCATCACAGACCAATGGGAATACATTGAGGCTATTCATGAGCAGATGGGGCTCATTGGAAAAGCACATAAGGAAATCCAAAGAGCAAGGGCATCTCTTGGCAGTATGCCTAAGGCTGCCACCAGAATGATAAATGTGCTTAATTACAGGACAAGCTCTCATCTGGTCAAAATGGGAATTGCCAACAGGACTGAGACCATTTCGATGGACAAAACGGTCCTGACACTAAGAAACCTGGTGCAGACATTAGAGAGAAGAAGCCAGGATATGCAGACAGACATCAATAAAGTCATGGACAAATTTATAGCATTGCAGAACAGAGGTCTTCCTAGCTTGATGGGAACCTCATGAATATTACTTTCCCATGAAAATTATGCCAAGAGGGTCAACACCTTTGCTACAAGTTAGATTGCAGAAAAGCCCAACACATCACTAGAATCAGGGCCAGCATCAGGACAGACTCTCTTCAACAGGGTAGAGAGTTTATTCTTTATCATGAATGAAATCAATCACTTGTTTGATGCGCCTCCTAATTTTTATAAATATACAGAGGCAGATGAGACCATAGAGGCAATTTTGAGACATCAATTGCCCACACATGAAGTCTGGAATGGGTTGATACAATTACTGCTAAACCAGAGCTAGTAATTAAGTTTTTTTTTGAAATATGTAAATTGTTATGCACAGGAAAATTTTGATATATCAGCATATATGGAGAAAAGAGGCTGAGCCAACTCAGCGAAACCATTCGGCCACCACAGAAGCACTGACAGTCACAGGTGATAGGGCTGAAAAGCTACAGGAGGACAAAGCTGCACAGACACGTCATTCATCAGTTATAACAAAGCGCTCAACCGACTCAGTGACCTCCAAATGTCGAAATATTCTGACAGAATTAAAGAGCATTTATGTTGTATTGAAAGTTGCATTAACTTCTTATCTACTATTTCTGTACGAGTTGATGAAGATATTTTATTTCTCAGATGACTCAATGCCTGAGATATTTTGTATGAAACACTTCTATATATTCCCCCTCGCATGAGTTTGCAGGGGTTGGATGTTATTGAGATCTTTTATATAGTTCTTTCACTGTCAATTCTCAAAGAAGTAATACAAAGGCAGTGGAATTTCCAAAGCTCTGTGTTGTTTTGATGCATTGTGTTGTTTAGCTGAAAGTTACAGGATTCCTGTGCATTTCATGGCACAATAAGTTTTCCTTACAACTCTTTGTTATGCGTTTTGTTATCATTCATATCTCTTTCATGCTTCTGTGCTCTACAGTTAATGGCAAGGAAAAAGAATAGTTCTAGGATTTAATCACAGATTACCCTGAACTCAATCTAAGCTATTATAAGTGTTTTCTTCAGTTATAGTTATAAAGGTGTAACTCTTAATTGCTACCCTTTCACGCTATATCTTTCACAGTGATTATTGTTTCAGGAATTCAAGTTTTTCTCCTGAGGAAT
>APFE031699853.1:0-11974 GCA_000404065.3 Pinus taeda | reverse complement strand
CATTGTTACAATTGGCAGATAGATCTGTAATAGTGACCATATTGAGGAATGATGAGCCTCATGATTACTTGATTTTGACACTCTCCTTTACTTATTTTTCCTTTCCTTGACCATCATCATCAACTCAATAGGCATCAAACTACAAGGTTTTTGACATGGTAAGGTATTTAATCATCTTATGTTTCATATTTCATAATGTTCCTTATTATTGAGTTAATATTTGTATTGGCTACTGAATTTGCATGATTCTGCAGCTAATCTTTGTTTCTATAGCCAATTCCATGGTTTACCAGGATCGAAGGTGCCAGCCAAGAGGAGAAAGATATGGACAAGTGGAGATTTATCCCCTTAATGATTTCGTCCTATTCATCTGAACCAGATCATAAAATGATTGTTCGATTGCGTGATAAAAGGATAAAATCAGTGTGGTCATTGAATAGGTGAGTGAGAGTCCAAAAATCCTATGCTTCACGATTTGCTTTGTCAAATAGAAAATTGTGAAAAATGATATCTTGGTAGTTGTTATAAGCTTAGTTTAGAATTTTGTTAGCTAAGGTAGGCATAAAGCCTCAAACAATTATTGACACGGGCTTTTCTAAATACCGTGCAGCAAACATGAACAAAAGGTTGATTTTATGTATGCAACAGTGATATTTTGAAACTCGGTTTTTACTCTGTTATGCATAGCTGACTCTTCCATTCAAGTTTTATGACCGCCTGTTTGTGGAGGGCCCCTACAAATAGCGAAGGTTTTGCATTCACATATCTTTTTCATTTGTTACAGTTATTCATACAATTTAGAATAGGATTGCAATCTTGATTTCATTCAAAGAGCGATAAGCAATATTTCATTAATCATTCCTTTTTCAAGTTAATGTATAATGATGTTAATGGTAATGTAATTGATTTTCATATATTTCTTTATGATTGTCGAGTGTTTCATTTCAGAGTTAATAGATTTCTTTAGAGTTTCATTATATAGTATTTCATTTTAAAGTATGTGTGATTTCTTTATGGTTTTCATTTCAAAGCATTCAATTTCAGAGTATGAGTGATTTTGTTATAATTTAATTTTAGAACCTTTTCAATAATGAGTGATTGATAATGATAGATGTGTGGTTTTTCATTTTGAATAAAAGTTAATTTCAATTTTGCTTTTTATTCAAAGGATTGCTAGAATGCTAGATGATCAATTCTGCTTTAGAGATTAAATTTGTGTTGCAATAGATCAATTAAAAGTTTTCTTAATAAGATAGTGTGAGTTTTATTTAAAGTTTCATTTTAGCAAATGTGAAGAGCAAATTTTATTTCATTAGAAAAGATCAGGAAGATTTAATGTGTTAAAATCCATTTTCTTTGAAGAGTAAGATAGGAATAAATTGCATCCTTAGAAGTAAATCTCAATAACTCAATCATGCACATTAACAATATGATTTAATAAAAGGGCTTCTAGCATATATAGTGCACTTGCACTTCACAAGCTTACCAACTCCGGTCGATAATTCATGTAACAATTTAAGACAATTAAATTGACAAACACTACCCAAAGGTGATGGAGGAATACCAACACCTAAAAGGGATTTAGTTTCTATTGTGTTATTTTATTTCCTATAGTCTATCCAATTGAATGAAATATTAGTTCTAATAGAGAATTGAGAAACAATTGGTTCTTACTTTTGAGTTCCTTTCCCTTTTAAATGTACGGTAAATTGAATTATTGGTTAAGAAATATTGTTACTTTGTGCTCTGGTTAAAAACCCAAGATGTTGCAATTGAGGAATAATATTTAGAATAGATTCCCTAATAATACCAAAATATAGTAATTATTGTTGTAAATATTGGATTGGATCATATGATTCTTCCTATAAAATTTTCCTGTGTAGATATGAAGCTTGAGAGTCTTCAAAAAGAACAAGGTACTGATAAATTGGGTTTAGTATAGTTTGAATAGAATGAGAAGCTTCACTAGACAATGTTTCTAAAGGTTTTTGTGGAGGCGATTTTGATCCAGATGAATGAATTGTCTTATTTATATTTAAATATTTACCTACCATTCATTATTAGATGTCCTCATTCTAGCATGAAATTATTGATATGAAGGGAAATACCTCCATCATCTAGGCTATGACTGCTCAATGAAAGGTCCCAATTGGACCTACTCTCATTTGGTATTATAGTTCATGATTGATACATGGGACCAGTTATCCAGAAGAAGTAAGAATGAACAAAAACTCTCCAAATGGGGAAAAATCTAATTCAACATACTACTTAAAGGATATTAAAATTCAATATATATAATTTATACTTGCTACATATCCTGCCCAAGGTCACAAGAAAAATTTGGCAGTGGATATAAGAGAAAAAATAGGTTATTAAGAAAATAGAAAAAGTTCATAAAAATCAATAATATTTTAAGCATATATATATAATACTTAACCAACAGAGAATTATTTAGAAACTAGACGTACATTATCATATCTAACCCATGAACAATTAGTGAATCTAATTAGATGAGGAGGAGGATTTTCACATAATGCTAAATAAATGAGAAATCATACAACTAAAAAAATGTTTCCACATAACTAGTTACCTACATAGGTATATATTCATTAAAAGTATCTTGATATTATGAAATTATACTCAAACTGATAACAATATGTAGTTTTCGATACAAAACTTCTAACCATTCATACTAATGAAAAAATCATTTATATAACAATTACAACTAAAAATGAGGTCTGTTTCTTGTTTTTCTTCAACTAACATTTGAAAATAAGAAGATGACTCTACCCATGGGGACTTCACGGGGGGGAAATACCATACCATGTGTGCTCATATTCAGAGATATATATTGAGGGGAAAATGGCATAATATATTGAGCATATATTAGGGTTTAAAGGGGTTTTATATTGGCATATATAAAAAATGGAGCTCAAAGTTAATAAAAAAAATATAAATGGGTATAAAAAAATGTTAATGAAAAAATGGATACCTACAATATTTAGTGAAAGTAGGGGTCTTTTAAATTGGGAAGGCGCACTAAAGGTGATTAGCCTTCCTCCTCTCAAAAGAAATCTAAGTCATCCTATAAACCACCTCCAGCTAAGAAAGAAAATGGAGCCCTAGATCTTGAGAGCCTCCAAAAGTTCCTTAATAATTTATCAAACTAAATTATTGACCTTAAAATGAACACAAGATAAGGGAAATCTAATAGAGGAAACTTTAGACCTTCCAAGAAGAATTTTCCACCTAAGCATACTCCTACCATTGAAGGATTAAATGCTAAAGGATTAGAGAATATTATTCAAGCCTTGATATTAGGGATTAACTTATCTTCTAGTGAGAAAACAAATGAACCAGATGAGAGTGAGGAAGGAGCAGATGTGGGTGATGATGATGCTCAATCCCCTCCTATCATGGTCCACTTTGTTCATCTAACCCATGATCTGTTTGAAGAAGACTATGAAAATGTTTTCATGAATTAGTATCCTTACAACACCCACAGAAAGACTATTGTTGATGATTCCAATCCTTCTACCTCTCTTAGAAGCAAAAATGTGAAAAAACAAGTAGAAATTTCCAAAAACCTTGTTGTCCCAGATTTGGAATATGATATTATTAAATATATCAAAAGACTAAAATCCAACGTTTCAATTTCTGAGTTGCTGAAATTTCCAATAATATAGTAGAAAACTCACCAAAGTTTTGGCTGAAATTTTTGGTAAAGTAAAGAAGGTCGCTCAAAATAATGAAATGACATTTTTTGAAAAAAAATGGGATAGGTCCAGTTTCTATTAAAAATTATCCTCAAATATTTCCCCCACATAGAAAAGAAGGCTAATGTTCCTTCATTATTACTTACTTTTAAAATTTATAATAGGAATGTACATAATTGTATGGTTGACTCTGGAGCTTATTCCAGTGTTATGCCTCTTTCTATCTGTGAGAAATTGAATGTTGACATTAAGCCATTTGAGGTCAAAATTATCCAACTCGATTATACAAATGTTAAGGTTGTGGGAGAATTAAATGGTGTGCTTATTAGACTCTCTTCTACTTATAGGATTCATCAGATAATTAACATTGTTGTAGTTGATATACCTGAGGCTTAAGGTTTATTTCCAAGCAGGGATTAGTCGCAATGTTGGAAAAATTATTTTGCTATTGATTAGTCACATTTAGCAAAAGGTTAACAAAATAAAATAAGGATGAAGAGATAATGGTATATGCATCATATTATTATTGAACTCAATGATCCTAATGAGCCAATCTTAATAAATGATTCTTCTATGGATAGTTTTGATATGTTTTTTGGTAATTATACTGTTGAGGTTTCCCTTTTTTTAAATTAAAACAACAATCTAAACTTGTGTCTTGTACTAAGCTTATCACACCAGATAAAAAATTGATTGATGCTAAAATTGTTAAAAATAATGATGATAAAGTGTGGTCCTTGTATTTTCATGGATCTAAATCAAAGGAAGGTGTTGGTGTTGGTGTTGGTTTTTTGTTACTTGATCCAAAAATGTTCATTGCATGCAGATTAGAGTTTAATTGTACTAATAACATTGCAAATTATGAAGCTCTCATCCAAGGGCTTAAAAAAACTATTGATATTAATATTAAAACACTAGTTGTCTCCAAAAAAACATGGAGGCGGGTCTTTATTATGTCGCATTCTCTAAAACATGTTTGCAATGATTGAAGGCTTGTGGTTGAAGCTTAAGAACTTCTATAATTGATTGTCGTCAATCACCAAAGTGCAGGAATTCTAAGAAATTTCCTCTCATGATAATAGTAGATTCATTATTTCTTATATAGTTTTTATTTGAAAGTGTACAGTTGGAACAGTTTCTATATAAAGTGTGACATTCTCAAATAGAATCAAATTTGTGTTGAAAGAAATTTTTGAGAAATTTGAATTTTCATGGATTCTCCATTTGCAATATGGAATTATAGAATTGTTCCAAAGGGCATGTAAGGAATTATGCTTGTTCCATTTCTTCATCTTCAAATATGCAATCATTGATGATGCACTAATGAATGTGCATTTTTTAAGTTGCATTCATGTTATCGTTTCACAATTCTTGAAAATAGGATTGGACTCCTCACATGTGTCTCAGTTGCAAAGAATCTCCAACCTTCTCGATTTGTGTGTAGTATTTTATTTTTCACTCATTAATCCAAGGGAGAATTTTCCTTCAAAGTATACATAGTGTGGGAGCTCAAAAAGGTGGCAATTAAGTTCATACCCTTTTCTATGAGGCTTCCCCATATAATATGCTTCAAAAAGCACTTTGATATAACTTCCGTGGATGATAATATCCTTTGTAGTTTACATTGAAGTGTTATTTAGTAACCATCCTACATTGAAATTTGTTGACAAGACCCGTCAAAATACCATAATAAACTTTCTTCAAGTGATGGATTGCCTCATTGACACTCTTGAAGGTATTGATGAGCTCATGAAATCTCATGTCATTAGTTACCAAAGCATGACACTAACCAACAAGTATATAGTTGAGATGTGGGAGACCATGCATCCCCTCTTTTTTAAGGTCTATGCCAAGTTTCATGAGGACTTGGAACACACACACAAGAAAGTGAGTATCCCCAAATATTACAAGATCGAATCAGAAGTGCTCATTCAAAATCATTTCACTATTCTCGTCAATAGTATTTCTTGAATCCATGGAGCACTATAGTTCTTTGATTTGGAATTTTCAATTTGGACATAAACATGGCACAAATCTATTGTACCTTATGGCAGTGAAATTCTAAAACATTAAAATAAAGTTTCCAAATTGTCATATCAAAATTATAATTTTGGTTGACATATTGTATTTCATATCCATATTATTTAAATTTTATATGATAAACACTTATATTATATTTATATTTATCCTTAATTTGTTATTATAGTAATAATAAAAAAATATTATATTATTTCATAATTTTCTTTATTAAAAATACATATATAAAAAATTTATATAATAATTTTGTTACATAAATATTTTTAAAAATCTATTTTAATCTTTAACTAACCATATACCACTTTCAAATATTTTGGAATTAAAAACATGGCATGCTAATATATGTCTTACAAAAACAAACTAATATATATTATTTTATAATTTTGTTATAAAAGTATTTTTAAAAAGTTAATTTAATCTTTAAGTAATACCATATAACCTTCAATTATTTTGTAGATTAAAAATATTGCACGTATATGTCTTAAAAAAACAAACTCATATACTATTATATAATTTTCCACCCTTTCAAAATCTTGTACAGGTTTGGAGAAAAATTGCATTATGTTTTACATATGCCAAGGTGTTCGATCTTGTTGTTCCTTCCTTTATTCAATTTTCGGATAATCTACTTCAATAACAAAATAGTAAAAAATTTAGAGTTCCATTACCCTCCAATTATAAAACAACTAATGGAAAACCACACTTTTGGGGTTCCATTTCCATTTTCTCATTTAAAGGGAACCATTGCTTAGTGAAGAAATAATTTGCATCTGTTGTATTGGTTTTTTTTTGTATTATTTTAATGTCTAGTTTATAGTGGCTAGTGTATAATGGCTAATTTTGGCTAATTTTGGGTCAAGGTGCATTTCTGCTATTTAAAAAATTGGGATTTTTTATTTATTTATTTTTTTTCGTGAGAATTTCTTTATTAATTCTTTCTATCCAAATTTATACTCATCACATCTTCCCATTACGAAACGAAAAAAAAAGAAGTGAATCTTTTACCCATAAACCATTATATATATATGATCAAATTAATGCCTATACCTTCCATATTTACATATAGGTTATCTAGGAAAACAATAAAGATGAGGGCGGCATTCTACCTCACCTAGTGTATGTTGCCAGAGAAAAACGCCCAAAGGTCAATCACCATTACAAAGCTAGAGCGGTGAATAAGCATCCTATGAACCTTATGCAAAGAATAAGTATTTTGACAAGTAAGACATGAATTATATCTATACTTATTGATACTTTTTTGAATTGAATCTAATTTGGAATTCCATTGATACTTTTTGTTTCGCGCAAGAGTGTAAGGGGTGATGAGAAACGTCGAGTTCATACTTAATTCTAGACTGCGATAATTTTGTGAACAATTATCGTGCTGTGCTTTTTCCTCGATTGTGATTCTAAAACCAGGCTTCAACAATCATATAATTTTGAGGGTAAGTATCAGTTCATCCACAATTTTGGGTTGAGAGAAGATGGGTGCTTTCCATTACATCCCTGGTGTGTGGATCATGGATCTCTCAAGGGCCCAGGTTAATCAAAATGACGGAGCATCTTAGCCACCCACAGCCTCAGGTTAACAATGGCAAGCCACCCCCCAGATCCCTCCCTGAGCAGACACAATGACTGCAATCCATTTTAGAGTGGAAACAAGCAACCATGGTGTGCCGCTTTGGTTTTAGCTACTTTGGCACTGAACTCTCGGGCAATATTTAAAACCATCACCGCGCCGACTCGTGGGAAATGTGTGTACCACGCAACCCTATCTGTGCAGACACTTGGAATGTAGCTCTACAAGCCGTGGACGCTGCCATATCAATGTGGGTGGACCCATTGATAATGAAAACAACAAAACACCATTTATCCCACATGACAGACTCTGATTTATTTAGAATTATTTATAACTAGCAATTGTCCCAAAAGGTACAAAGAGAGGCCAATAGGATTATTAAATTAGAATTGTTGAATTTCTCTAGAAGAGATGTTGGTTCAAGCCTAACGGATGAGCAATTTGAGCTGGCTAAAGGCCTTCTAATTGTTTTTTATTATTGTAAAATTATATTGATAATTCATTGGTTTTACTTTCAAAAATTTGAAACAGTGAAACTAAATATGCCCTGCCTATCTGCAACATCTAATCAGTATTAAAGTCTCACAAAGGCCTAGATCAAAGGCTAAGATTAAATTGTCGAGTTACAAAAGATAAATCACATAAATTAACTTACTTCTCTCATGCCTTCTAGTCTTAAATATAAGAAAGAAGTTATAAATAGCTTGCATGTCATGCATGTCTCATGCATGTCACACCCAAGCATATGAAGAGGCAAAACAATCTCTCCATAGCTAAGACACCAAGCTAGAAGACCTTCTGTATATACAGAATTCAACAATGTTAAATGGTTGGATGGTTTTATTAGCATAATTATACGTTGTTGGTGCATTAGAATGCAAATCTGGATGGCATTGCCCAGAACTAATTCACATTCCAAACACCCTAAATAGCACTAATAAATCTAAAAGTGATGACGTGTTCAATCTCTATACACCTCTGTTTTAAAGTTTATGAATTTTGCTGTCACTAAATTTAGTGTATTTTCAGTCCTTCGATATCACTGAAACAAATATTTATGAGTTTTGTTGTCGCTAAATTTAATGTATTTTCAATCCTTTGATATCGCTGAAACTCTGGACGGTTTGGATGTTTATAAAATCTGAGATTCTAAAACAGACTTATAGCCTAAACGCACAAATTTAAGTTTTACAGCATGCTTTGATTTGTCTGGGCACCAAGTTCTGTAGAATTTTCTGAGATGTAATTGGATGCATTGTTGCACATGTAATAATATTCTGGAATACCCTATGTGAATGACTTTCCTGTTTCAAGTAACATGATAGAAGCATATGGTTATCTCATATAATGGATGGTTTCCAAGTATAAATTATGTTGGATAAGATTAATTTGATTACCATTTAATTATCTACAACATTTGTGTGTATGAAATGAACCAGAATCGTAAATCCATGCTTAAATTTCAAGTTGCTTAAATTTCAAGTTGAGACTCAAATTTGCATTTGTTTCCAAGACCATTTGCACATGTGTATTATGACTTCAAGCAAATAAATGAGCAGCCTGTGGATGTTCGCAAAGGTAAGGCGGAATTGAGGATGGAATTGAATAAGGCGGTCGATGTAAGCAGCATAGACTGTCTCAAGCATAGAAAAACTGCACTTTAACATACCTCAAAATCATGTCCAGATACCACTCTATGCACATTTATGGCACCTCTAAAGCGTCGAAAAAATACTTATTACAAGGTTGATTTGACATTTCAGATTCATTCAATTAAAAGAAAATACTCATTACATAGATGCTTTGACATTTAGGTTTCGAGCATTCCAGGGCTGAAAGGAATTAATCGAGAGAAAAATAAAGAAAATGCCCTATTCTGAAATGAAGGAATTGGGGTACCCATACATGTAATTGAATCCCTGTGCATTGATCATCCTTTACAAACTCTTCAATTGGAGGTTGTTGTCCATCAGTCCTCTTGAATACCCTGCATGAGATTTGAGATAGCTGGACCTGCATTAAAATGGCTTAAATGAATTAAAAATATATTATCGCAATTGAAAAGCAGAGCACAAATGAATTAGTGATCGTATGTACCTGAAATTAATGGGAGAGAGTAGAGCCATTATTGAGAGAGAGTCGCGACAATTTAGTTGCTGTAGACCGCCCTTCCTTTGATGCTGGGAAGAAAACAAACTCACACTCACTTGGCTCAGATTTAGATTCAGAGATTCATGCACAGGCACAAACATGCATTAGAAAGAAGTGGCAATTCTCTCATTCGCATCAATTCTCTCATTCGAGTATCCTCCAAGTTCACTTACATAAATTTCGCTGAATTTTGGGAAATTAGTGTGTAACATGTGTGAAGTGGAAAGCTGAAAAGTGACATAAATGTCATAAAAATCTGTGTACAGATGTCAAAAGTTTTCCGATCGACATTCTTTTGTGCTTTCTTGATTTTCTGTTGTTTCGTTTTCTGGTTCAGATCAACGGTTGAAAGTGTCTCACCTGATCGAACGGAGCAGGGTAAAAGTGTTGATGAAGAAGTTGATGCATAGGAAGGCCTATCGGCCTAAATATGTCTAGTTAAAGAAATTTCATTCATTGAGAGACTCCACATGGCGCACATAGGTTGCCAGTGAACTGATATGTCAAGAGTATGTCAATGGCCGAGATATACCCAATCTGTTGCCACCACTTGGCACGCAGCCATCGGTCGAGATATACCAATATACCAATCTGCTGCTACCACTTGGCATTCAACCATTGGTTGAGGTTGTGCCACTTCATTAAAATTCTTGAGATCTGGCCACTCAACGCGCCACTTGTCACACATCCACTGGCCACTCTAGTATTGCCACTTGTCACTAACCCAATGCCCACTGTAGTGGCACCCCTTGTCACACATCCAATGGCTGAGATCTGGCCACTCGGCATGTTAGAGTCGGTCTTGTCAGTCCTCCGTCAGAGATCAAAACTCTTTCTGCATCTCATTTTTTGGTGTCTCGCTCCATTCACTCAGCTACATTCCGCTAGGGGCATGCCATAATCTGACAGAAAAGGTCATGCTAGTCATTTCCCCTCATGTCTGACACCTGCTGGCTTAGGTATTTTGTCAATGGTCACTAAAGTCTATGACAGTTAATGTTCGATATTTTAATGGACGAGAGTCATTTTCAGTCATTAGGTCTAGGGATTAGTCAATTTGGTCTTCAACCATGTCCAATAAAGCCATGCAGACCAGAGGGAGACCCTTACAAAGTTGTGATTCAAAGATTTTCATCGTCATGTTGACAGATTACGACTGTTCTTCAAAACCCTGTTTTGAAGAAAAGTCAAATAGTGTGTCATTTGTGATAATTTTCCAAAAAGGTCTCTAGTTGATCTCTTCAGGCGCAGTCATGGTTTCCTTGCAAAATGCCATGTTATGTGACCCCTGCAAAAAGTGCCAAAAATTTCATCATTCTAGCTAAAAATTCAAAGGGAAAAGTGAAATTCAGTGTTGAATTAAATTAGTGAAAAGTGTCAAAATAAAAACATTATCAATGTGGGTTTTGAAGAAGAAAAAATTAAAGCCATGACTCCAAATGCCTTTATATACAAGTTTCCACAAGTAACAAAATCATTGTGCACACCAAGGTTATAGAGAAACATAGCAAAGTGATTGAGAGTGCAAAGCACGCGCTCTAGGTGAGTTTGGATTCGTTTTCCAGAGCGCGGCGCACACACAGAGGGGCACGACACACATAGAGAGCGCGGCGCACAGAGCGCGACCCCGCAGTGGTGGAAATCCATAGGCGCGACGCATATACAGAGTGCGGCGAACTGGGTTTGCTGCGCGGCGCACACCTACAAGGGCCCGAAATTGTTCCAAATTTGCCACAAATCGCTTGGAATTCCTTCCAATTGCCAGGTAGGGTCTATATCTTGGCTTGCTCATCAAATTTTGTGGATAGAATGATGGTTATGGCCATTTATAATTTCAACAAAAAACGCCTAAACCCTACCACTTGAAAACATCAAAGCCATTTCTCTAGGGTTGCAAACTTGTGGTGTTGATGCCAAGGCTCCTCCTCCCTTTCATTTTTCCCCTTCTTTCCATTTTTCCCTTTCCCCCTATCCAATTTTTCCCTATTTTCCCTACCCTAAAACATTACTAAACACCTATTCCCTATCCCCTCCACTCATTTGTCACCAAAACCCTACCTTATCAAATCCCCAAACCCTCCTACATATCCCTAAACAAAATTTCCCCCCATAACCCCTAATCCCATCATATTATTCCCCTTCCTAACGCTCCCTTTTTTGCATTGTTCCCCTTGGTGCAGAGTTCATATCAACACATAGTTTCACTACCATCATCAAAGGGCAGTCCAAGCACAATACACATACAGTAGTCATGGCTTCCGAGCATTCATCGGAGTATGAGATGGAAACCCAAAGTGATTCATCCTCGGAAGAACAGGCCCCCCGGAGACATCACAAAAGTGGTAAACATGTTAGGGATGAGCCAACCACCCTCACAGAACTGCAGGCCTGCCCTCTTGCTATGTCATGTTTCCAGCATCTATCATGTTTTGAGTTTTGTCAAAGGGTAGCTAATGTTCGAGTTCATCATGAGTTGGCCCGCCTTTTTGTG
>APFE031699852.1:0-10076 GCA_000404065.3 Pinus taeda | reverse complement strand
CCCATATCCTATGTGTTGAACACTGATACATGAGGGCGTGTTTTCGACATGCACCTTATGGACATGTTCCCTCATGTTGTCCCTTGTAAAAGAGCCCTTGTCCCATAACAAAATGTTTTCCCATTCATTTCAACCCATTTCACTCAATAGGTTGGAGGTGTAAGACATTTTGGAGTGCAACTTAGGGTTATTGTTAGTGTAGTCCAAGTGTTGAGAAAGTGGATTTGTCCACCAATATCCAAGTTTTTCCTACAGAAATCCATTATCTTCCTCATTTCACGGAAATCATGACTGAATCATCTAGGAAAATTAGGAAATGTCAAAGGAAATAGAGGAATTCCCCCAACAATGTTGCCCCCCTTCCTTCATTTTCTTCACGGTATGCTAGTGCTCCATCTGTTGGAAGTGGGGCTCCAACAAAATCAAATGCTGGAAAAAACATCATTTACCAAGAGAGCAGACTCAAGAAATAAAGTAGTATGATTAAATCTGTATCATTGTAATGAAAAATAGTTTTTTTAGTTTCTAAATACTAAAATAAATTGAATATTTATCTATATTTCATTTTTGTATGTGGAATTCACAAAATAATTAATTCCACATACTCATATATATATTATTTGTATGTTGTATTTGAGGTCACTACATCTCATGTTGAACACTTATATTTCCATGTCTTCTGTCATGTGACTTAGTAGGAAGTGTCGATGTTTAAAGTCTTAATGAGTTGACTGCCAAGCTTGATACTACCTTCTTCATGTTGTCGCACCTTTCCATGAAACATAGTTTTTGGGGTCAGGTGGAATGTGTGCAATGGAGCTTTGATACATATGGCTTGTGGGAGGAATACAATTGTGGAGTATGCCACATATCTTGTTAAGGGATTGGCCTCCACATCTTTCTAGATGCCTTAAAGTGATGCTTGAGATAATTTCTATCTTGTATGTTCCTAATTTAATGAAGATCTTGCTTTCAGTTTCTTGCATGGTAGATTTACAGTATTTAGTTGAGTTTTATGGTCATCAAGTTACCATTGAATACACCATCTAGAAAAGTAAAAAAGTGGCCTTTGTGAGCTATTCATAGATTTGGTTGAGCAAGTATGGTATGATGCGACACTGGAGGAGAATTCCTTTAGCCTCCAGGAGACAATTACAAAATTATTTATGGAATCAATAATTGATTCCTTGATTGTAGTTGATAGGAGTATGGAAGAATGCTAAGATAAGCTTGTTACAACTAAAGGATTCTCTCAAGGATAGGGAGTTCACCTTGATAAGGCTCTTACTCCAACCATTTAGTGATTCTATGAGGAAGTGGGAGTTGCCTTGGATGGGTTGATGCATGCATCATTAGTTATGGATTTTGGTATCAATGTGTTTGTATTCATGCTAGGATTTTATAAATTTAGAGTAGATGCCACTTATTTATTTGATAGATCCGATAAACTTATTTTGTTCATGTAGACATGTCAATTCACAATTGTAGGAAAACTAGAACAATTCATGTTGTGGTGTGGGAAGATTTTGATGAGTGATGTTGACATGAAGGAAAAAGGATGTTGGCAGGTTGTTGATGTAGTATTTATTGTATTTAAGGTTTTCACATTTAATATTCCAAAGATTTCTTAGAGTATAAAAGGAAACAATGATCTAGCTTCTGATGAGCCCCAATTTTGGTACAATTTGGGCTCATTTTGGCCTATTTTACTTGCTCAAACCATTCATATTTATTTGCTTTTGCATGCATTTCTTAGTTTATTCATGTTGTTTGTAGGAGGAAGGTTAGACACTTTATCTACGTGACTAATGCATTGTGATTCCAGGTTTTGGCATTAAAAAGGGGAGCAAGAGACAACGCAAAAGGGTTAAGGAGACAATAAGGTGGCACTGCTGATTTTGTGGAGAGATGTCCACAGTCTTGGGACATTCCTCATGATTCCCACCAAGAACTTCGAGCTCCAAATCCATCTCCCCTCCGAGCTCAAGAAGCGGCCAACTGTCCTATGTGAACAGCAGTCATAAACTATTCTACGAGAGCAGTAGTTATGACTGCCCTACAGGATCCGCAGTCAAACTATAGTTGGACAGCCGAGCCCCTAAAATCAAGGGCAGTCGGTGGCTCATCGTTTTTTGTATAAATTTGAAGGCCGTAGCCTTAGTTGGTTGTTGAAACTCTCGCATTATCATTGTAATTTCGGAGCACAGTTCTGTTTTGTTCCTTTTTGTAAGCCAATTTGGCATGACACCAGTTTTATGAATAAAGAAGGCAGTTTGTGATCTATTTCTGAGTTTTTAGGAGACTATAGCTCTCAGGTTAGGGCCCAACCTGAGAGCCATAGATCCCCTCTATTGTAGTGTTGTTTCCATTTCATTTCCAGCACTTTAAGTTTCGTTTACACATGCAATTCGAATGACAGTTTGATAATTTGATTTTCTTCTGAGTAAGATAGATTTTGCTTATGGTACAATTGATTCCACTTGCTTAGTGTAGCAGAGGAGATATAACATCCATTGGAGCTCCAGCAAAAACGGTTGTTAAGGCTCACTGCCATCTCTTTTGAAGATTGGGGTGCAGTCCATAGCAGATCACCAAAAACACGCATTACTTTGTTTGATACAGTTATGGTTTGGATTTAGATGCTTCCTTGTCATTTACACTTATCACACATCTCTTCATCACAACCCCATACGTATTTCTCTTTGCGTTTTGGATTACTGTTCAATGAAATCATGGCACACTTAATGTAGGTTGATGCATTTCTAGTTTGATAAACAGTTTTGATCATTTGTTTCATTTACACTCTTCTCCCTCTCGTTTCATTGCCATCCTTCCCATTTTGACCCTGCATGCAACCACGTTTCCTTGACCTACATTGTGTTCTGTCCTTTCCTAAAAGTCTCCCATTCCTCACGTAGCTTCATCCCTTGACCTTTCACAGACATCACTTCAAAACACTCCCTACACCCGTTTCCCATCTCATCCTTCCACTTCTGAGCCATCACCAGCCTGATCCCTACCTCACACATCCCTTCCTACCCTTCCATCACTTTTCCCTCACTTCAATCCTTCACGGTAGATCATCTTGTAGCAGTTTAGAGACATCCTGTAGAAAACCCTGAGTATCCTGTAGGATCCCCTGCAGACATCCTGTAGGAGGTCATCCACGCGGTTTCCGAGCTTCTAAACATGGAAAACCTCTGTGGATGAATGCCAAGGGTCCATAGGGACCTCACCTAGCCTCCCCAACCTGCCCCACGCTTTCCTTCCTTCTCCATCCAATCTGCAACCAAACCCTAATAAGCACAAAATCACAATCATTTCACCTACTTAATGAAAAGTACAAAAACATGTCTTTTATAATTCCAGTAGTTTAGATCCATGCATTTCCACTTATTAGATTTAGTTAGCAGCATTGGTAGAAGTCTTACTCATCTTCATTGCTTTATAGAGATTAGACTAGTTAAATTGGGGTTTCCTAGGTTTACATGCTTTGATTTACTTTTAGTTCATTTTTGTCAAGTAGCTTAGTCTCCTTTGAGCTAGCTTCGTCCATCATGATAAAGCTTCTTCTGTGAGCCTATAGAAGTGGCTGAGCCTAGCGACTTGTGCAGCTTGACCAAGTGATAGCTGCGACAAGAGCTAGTACTTGTGCATATAGCACCGTCGCTTCCAAGTTTGTACGAACAACCGGGTTGATAAAATGAGAGACAGGAAGCCTCAGGAGTTGTAGCATTCTTGCTACAATACTGGAGCGTACCAATTTTTAAGAGGACCACACGTTCTATTTACAATACAGTGCGGACATCTCTGCACTGTTCCTTTACTGCACAGAGCGGTACTGCATCTGGTTATACCGGAAGCCTGCGGACCCTGTCAAAATTTTTGAAAAACCTAAAATATTTTTGTCCAGTTAAGTTTAGGATTTGCTTACGACTTTTAGTCTCTGCCCAGATCTGCATGTGTCCTGTCAAAAGTCTCTTGTGAGTAAGTTCCATTGGTGTTTTTGTTTTAGATGATTTTCTAGAAGTTTTGCATACCTAGATTGGTTTTCACTCGGTCTCTGTAGTGACTTAAAGATTAGAAGCCTAAGAAACCTTAGATCACCCTGGTATCTTTTTGTCTTCCTGATGAGTTTGGCTAGTTTGTGAAATCTTCCCTTGGTGAGAAATAGATTTCGTTTCTCTTTGCAAATCTTTGAACGAACTTGGTCATAAGTTGCGAATTTCATTTTTATAAAAGAAAACATAGCTGGGTGTTTTTTGATTGATTTGTTATTCTGAATGAATTAATCCTTAGTTTACTGAATAACTAAGTAAAACGTCCTAAAAAAAATTTGAAGCTTTTATTTCGATTAGGTTTTTAGAAGTTTTTAGATCTCAAGATTAATTTTTCATAGTTTTGAGTGTTTTCTAGAAATCGTAGATTCTCTTTTGAAAGAATTGTTTTCTGTAGTTTTGAGTGTTGAAAAAGAAAAAGGGATTTATTTTTGTGAGCATAATTAGTAGTCTCGTTTTGAGTTTATTGAAAAATAAAAAAAGTTTTTCTTTTCATTTACATGTGGAAGGAAAGTTTTGTTTTTCAAAGAATTGCATTCTCAACTCTTTCTTTTAGCTAGAAATTCATTGAAGGAAAAAACGAATTGTTTATCATTTTAGGTGCATTTTTTTAGTGTTTTTGGAGTCGATTGTTCACATCATCAAAGCTTCGTCTCCATACCTATTGACTTAAGAAACAACCCATAAAAGTAACGCTTAATTAAAATTGATCTAACAATCTTTTTATTTCTAGGGCTCTTATCACCAATATAGCTTAGGCTAGTATCTTGGAGTAGAGAGTAATTAACTGTCCAAGATAGTTAAAACAAACAAGTAGCTATATCTTGTGGTAAGAAATAAATCCAATTGTAATTGATATAATTTGGGAAGCTCCTCTTAAAGGAGTCAATCACGAGATCATGTCCGAACCTTTGAGACAATCAAGTCTATCTCATTGGGGAAAGATAGAAGATTTGTGTGTATTAAAAACGGTAAACCTTGGATTAACAATTGTCGAGAAGCCTGGGGTCACTTGTTAGTAAGTCTCAGATTGATCATGTCGAGGAGCCTTCAAGGGGATTGAGCTTTTCTACTCTTCCCTTGGACGTAGATCAGATCATAGACTGTTCCACCAGTTGTATTTGTTACTGTTGGTAACCTTAGTGACCATAATCTTAAGATTCTTTCCTAAGGTGATGGTGAAGGACGGGTCTCACTGTACCTAGAGAAGACGTCGACTAGACTCACTTGGACTCTCTGGGGGGTTCTCTTCACTCGAGACAGTTTTGTGAAGAAACTTGTGCCAGTCTGTTTCATTAAGCAGGTTGTCGGGATAACTGTTCCAACCGCCATTTCTGTATTGAATTCTCCGACGTTGGATTTCATCACCAACTAGTGTTTTTGGTATGGAAAGTTACTATTTGTGTGTGTTTTGAACTCTTATATTTTTTAGGCGTGTGATTCAATTGTTTGGTTCTTTAGAGACTTTAGGTGGTTTTATTGAGATTTTCTTTATTTGCTTGTGAAGTAATTAAATATTTAATCGTGTTTGAATTACCGGGACAATCCCGTAGACTTCGGGGGCAACCTCCTGAATATACACCAAGTAAGCTTGAAGGGCTACGAGCTCTTGAATCACCTAGTGATAGTAGAGTTGGGTCACCAGAAGCTGGAGAATCATATTTAATTATTCATCCTGATTATCAAGTTCAAGCAACATATTATATTTTTGAACCAATTTCATTTTCCTAAGTTACTGGTAGTATTTCTCCTACTAGTGAATTAATTGAGGAACCTGAAATTTCTGAACCTGAAACCGAACCTGTTGCTACTCCATCCTCAGAATTTGCTTCTCCAACTTCTAGTGGTCCTGGTTCACCAAGGGTAGGAAGTGTCATTACCCAAAATCTTCCTTCTGGACTTATTTCTATTGAAGAACTTGTTAGTCAGGACGAAGATACAAGTCTCCCTGAAAATCAACCAACTTTAGAACTTAGGGAGCATGAATCAATCTTCTACAATCCTTTTAGAAGTGACGCTTGGTACGTACCATTAATGAACTTTTTAGAAAATCTGGGTCTTGCTTTTTCACCACCTCATATTCCTTTTCATCCTACGCCCAGAGGTTATTATCCTCCTTCGAATATGTCAAAATGGTCATCCATGTTTTCCCAAATGCCAGAAACATTTTTATATGGCAGTTCTTCTATTCCTTCTGGGTATCAGTCACTCACTAGTGCTTTTTCAGGAGCATCCCCTCAACCAATTGAACATGAGATATCAACTAGTAATAATGGAACTTCACTGTTGAGTGTAGAAGAAATTCTTATGATGTCTGGTACTATTCCAAATCCACAACCTCAAGGTAGTCAGTTATCGCCTGCAGGGAAACCTCAAGGTAGTCAGTTACTGCTTGGAGGGCAACCTCAAGATAATCAGTTACCGCTTGGAGGGCAACCTCAAGGTAGTCAGTTACCGCCTATGGGGAAACCTCAATGTACTCAATTACTGCCTGGGGGGCAACCTCAAGGTAGTCAAATACCGCCTGGGGGGTAACCTCAAGGATAGTACATACCTTCGGGACAGTACATACCTCAAGGTCAACCCCAGAATCAGTATATACCTCAAGGTCAACCCCAGTATCAATATATACCTCAAGGTCAACCCCAGTTTCAGTATGTGCCTCAAGTTTATCAACCTGAAGGTCAATACCCAAATCAAGGTTTCCAACCGCCTTCTGGTCAACCATTTGTACAAGGAGCTGGAAATGTACCTCTCAATTATCAGCCTCACACTCAACCTGGTTATGGTCCTCAATATGCTCAACCTTTTATGGGTCCATACCCCGGAATGAGCGTGGTGTGGCATCCATATCAAAATCAACAAATTTTGCAACCTAATGTGCAGTTATCAAGTCAACCTGGACAACCTTTGGTTTCTAGTCCAACCCAGCAACCTGTCCAGCCTAGTGCTCAAACTTCTGCACCTGGTGTAGTTCATCAACTTGGGCCTAGTTCACCTCAAGCTCCGCCTCAAACTGTTGCTACAACTACTGCAACTTCTCTTCAATCTACCCCACCTACTTCTGGAGTATCGCCAGCTCCAGTTTCTACTGTTCATGCATCAACTCCTCGACCTCTTTACCACAGTTAGGACCTATAGTTCAGACTTCGGTTCAGATGCCTGTAGGATGACCTGGTCCAAGTACGATTGTCACAAGTCAACCACAATTCACTTATCAACCATACCAAGGACAGTATCAATACAGTCCTGCTATGCAAAACCCAGTTTATCAGTATCAATCGTACCTTGGATATACTTATCAACAACCTCAACAACCCCAGTTTGATTTGGTTAATCCTGGTTTCCGGGAGGATATAATATTCCTAATGAAAATTCTATTCCAGATTATCCTGGATATTCTCGTCCTGGGGCTAGTCTTGTGACCCAAGGTTTTCGACACCCTAACCGTCAGTTACCTTTTATTGCAACTTTGGATTTACCTGATTTGTTGCGCCTTACGAACGATCCAATTTACTATCTTCTGTATTGGACACCAATGTCTAATAAGTTGCCCAGTGATATCTCAAAGTTTGAGGGTAAGTTAGGAGAAGATTTGCAAATCATGTGATGAATTATAACCTCTAGTGTGAATCCAATTCCATTATCGATGATTCAATTCGCTTACGTCTTTTTCAATGCACTCTGATTGGTCTTGTTGCCAAATGGTACATTGAGTTACCACAAGGCTCTTTTTATAATTTTAGTCAGTTAACCACCTCTTTCTTAACTCATTTTTAGTTTCCTGTCAGATATGACAATGGCACAGAATTATTAAATTCATTAAAACAGTCAACATCCACATATATTTCAGATCATATTCATGAATGGCGACGTCGATGACGTTTAGCGAAAGTTTTTATCCCAGATCAAATTCTAGCAGAATGGTTTGTTAAATCATTATTACTTAAAATAAATGAGGATGTAGCTAGGCAGGAGTTGTTACTGAAGAGCAAGTAATTGCTCAAGCTCAGTACCTTGACCTCGTTTATACACAGTCGAGTACTTTACACGAAAAAATCCCTGACCTTCCGAAGTACAATCAAATAACTGTAGCTCCTTCAGGGTCTCATGCCGTTGATGGTATGGTTGGTTCAGTTAGTACCAAAAGCAAGAATAAATCTTCAAAGAATTCTTCTCCTATTATAACTTTACCAGATTCCTCGACAGGAGATTCTTCCGCTGAAATTCCTGCCGATATCCATGTCGTAGAATCATCTACGGCTAAATCAAAATCCGACGGTAAAAAGAAGGGGAAGAAGAAAAATAAACAAAAATCAAAATAGAAACCAGACAAAAATGAACCTACTGACGAGAAACGTAAACCTCGCCATCCTTGTCTCATTTGTGACAAGGAGCATTTTACAAGAGATTGCCTACATCGAGCCGAGGTTTCGAAAATTGTCAAAGGTTCTCAAACGCCTGCTGTCTTGAAGGATCCTTTTCCTAATCAAGATAGTATGATGATAGCTTCTTCCTCAAATGCATCAGAAGAACCCATTATGATGGTGTCCCATGTCAGGATTGCAACGCGATCACAAGATTATGGTAGTAAGAATCTTTTTGGTGGTAAAGAAGCAGAATCTTCTAATTCAAAGCCATCAACTTCAACTCCTTCTGGTTCTGATCCACTACAGATCAAGAAACCTAACCCAGACTTAGTAATCAAACCACCTGCTAGAGGTATACTTCAGAAGTCAGCTTTCAATCCACATGCGAGAGCTGCTCAGAACTATAACATTGTTGAAGAATTAACTATTTCCCCTTTAGCAATGTCGACTTTGGAGTTGCTGCAATCATGCCCAACACAACATAAATTGCTATTGTTTGCTATAGAAGCTGTTTATATTCAATATTCCAACCTTATAATATTTGATTTAGAGAATAGTACACCTCGCCTACCTCATCAAATGGCTTTCCAAATCCCAGTGTTAGTAAAAAACAAACCTTGCTTTCGGACTGTGATTGATGAGGGAGCTTCTATGTGTATAATGTCGATCCAGTGTTGGAGATCACTTGGATCTCCTACACTCAATCAATCCTTGATGATTCTAAAGGCTTTTGATGGTCGAGGGTTTCATCCTTTTACCATTTTCAAGATTTACCTATAGGGGTTGAAGGAAAAACTGTAAATCTAGATGTGGAAGTGGTTGATGCCCCTCTAGATTACAACCTTCTTTTGGGTTGCAGTTGGTCTTACGCTATGACTGCTGTTGTTTCATCGGTCTTTCAGCTTATTAAGTTTCCTCATAATGGAAAGATCATTACAATAGATCAGTTAACTTATTTTTCATCTGGCCCAGCCGCTTCTGATAGTATTCAACATGTCGGTAAAACAGTTATCCCTTACAAGGATTTTGGGGTAGGTTTGATTAAAGATTCTGGTTTACTAGGAAATTTTTCATTTCTGCCTCCTAACATATTGCTTTCTTTTGCAACCATTCATATGATTTCATCGAACACTATTGCTTTTGATGATCCTTGGATCGTACCTTCCGATTATGAGGTGGACTCATTTGGTGATGCAATGCCTTTGAGTCCCTTTGAAGTTGCATATCAGGTTGTACAATTGTTTTCTGACTCTTGTTCAACCAAATCTAATCCAATGAATGTGGTCCATGGGGAGTCATTTTAAATCTCAACCTCAGATTCAACAACTCTTTCTTATCTTGTTCATACTGATGAGAAAATTTGTGAACTTTTGTCTGTTGATGATTTACCATGGGAAGATATTCATCATCGATCTTCATTTTTACCTGAGCTTGATCATTTTGAAAATGATTTCTCATATATTTTTACCACTGATTATGTCAAAGAACCATAGAATCCATTGTAACATCCTAATTCTGAGTTGAATTTGGGAAATATTTCTCAAACGGTTCCTATTGACATTTCAATGAAACCCGGAATTATTGAAAACATTCATATAGGTGCTTCCTGTATGGACGAGGAAATCCAAACTTATAAAGCCCTATTCCA
>APFE031699849.1:4696-87739 GCA_000404065.3 Pinus taeda | reverse complement strand
CACACCACATTTGGTTTAGACATTTACTTAGGTAGCTAGGATGCCCCTGTCTCCCATCTCCTTATAAAGTACTCTCATCTTCTATAATACTAGTTCCTATGTCATTTCATTACAACGTTTGCTTTGCACGTCTCCTCACACCTAATAATATGATAAGTATTGAATACAAATCTATTTGAATTGATGATAAATAATCCACAAGGTGCTCAATAAAGTAGAAAGATATTCATTCTCGTAAATTTAATAATTATATACAAACATAGTATTGTACCTCAGTTACTTTATAGGTTTTTAAAAGCACCACTCATAATGAAGTTAGTTTTATTCCACTACACTAATGAAATAGAAACCTGGTTGTAATGTATGCGATGGACACATAATTGAATTTAAAAAAATGTGCATTAGTGGAGAAATGTGTTAAATAACCTACTTTATTTGAGACTTTATTTCTATATATTATTAGAGAACTTTTTATGTTATTTGGAGACTTTATTAATATATACTATTAGAGAACTTTTTAGGTTTACTGAGAGGATGAAAGATGAAATATATTTTTACTAATATTTTATTAGATCAAATATATTTTTACTAATATTTTATTAGCTGTGTAGTGGTTGATTGTTCATTGTAAAATTCAAATGTTTTAAATAACCTACTTTACTTGAGAATTTATTTCTATATATTATTAGAGAACGTTTTAGATTCTTCACTAGGATGATGAAAGATAGAATATATTTATTAGTGTTGGTTCGTATGTTCATGGAATTACAAAATTGAAAAATAAATTTTGTTTTAAAAATAGTTATTTTCATTATATATTTTATTTTAAAAGACCTTGTATTAAAAAAATAAGTTTGTATTTATAATAATCCACCATCACCAATGTGTCATCTCCCATCACCTCCTACCTCCCATCACCAATGCAATACCATCACTAATGCAAGAAGCAACATAGGGCATCCTCCTTTGTTTAGAAATTGGTTGTTCACACTCTTGCTTTTGTTTGGCTATACGTTTGGGTTTATAAGTGGAGAAATTGAAATTTGGCAATAAAAGAGGTGAACAACCCATCAAAGACGTGAATAGAAGAGTGAACAGAGAATGTGTTGGTTTTGAGTATAGAAATGGAAATAAAAATGATTTGGAAATTTATTTTTTATGTTTTAAAATTGTTTTAGGTATTAATAGGTGGCAACTCTAAAAAACATTATTTGGAGATATTTTTTTCTTTTATTTTGTAAATGTTACTAAGTAGAAATAAAAATGGTTTTAGATAGTTTTTTATACTTTAATTGTTTTATATGTTTAAATAACTATTATATTCAATAAAAGTGAAGTTACTTGCTCAAGAGAATAGTGTTAGTTAAAGGAAAAGTACTTGCATTTAAGTTGAGAAAGGTTAAAAATGTGAGTAGAAATATAGTAATCCTAATTAAATATTTTAATAATTTTTTTGATATTATATTTTTAAGTAAATATTTCTAATATTTTGTATAACTGTAGAATTTTTTTTGGGCAAATAATGAGTTGTTATTTATTATATTTTTAAAACTCTTTTTTTTTAATAGTGCTTAGGAGACAAAAGTGATGGTTGGTATGTGCATGGAATTACAAAATTGAAAAATAAATTTTTTTTAAATATAGTTATTTTCATTATATATTTTCTTTTAAAAGACTTTGTATTAAAAGAATAAGATTGTATTTATAATAATCCACCATCACCAACTTGTCGTCTCCCATCACCTCCCATCACCAACCCAATACCATCACCAATGTAAGAAGCAACACAAGTCATCCTCCTTTGTTTGGAAATTGGATCACATCCATTCTCCAACACAAGACCATCACCAATGCAAGAAGCAACACAGGGCATCCTCCTTTGTTTATAAATTGGAGCGCATCCATTCCCAAGTATTTGATGCTCTTCACACTCCCTCACCATAGACATCAACTGATGCTCTTCACACTCCCTCGCCAAAGACATCAACTATGTGTACAATTTTACATAGGTGACTCAGTCTAATTTTATCTGGATAAATTGTGCTTTAAGGAGGAGTGACATCATAAACTCAAGCCCATCTACTTTTCTTAAAAAGTGTAGGTGACTGAGTCTAATTTTATCTAGATAAATTGTGTTTTAAGGAGAAGTGACATCATAAACTCAAGCCCATCTACTTTTCTAAAAAGGTGAAGAACTAATGTGCCACATATCGAAATCATTTATAGCTAGTCTTAATAGTTAGTTGTAGGATAATGAAGGCGCGGTTAATCTTGAGCACTATGCATGAAGAACTAATGTGCCACATCTCAAAATCATTTATAGTTAGTCTTAATAGTTAGTTGTGGGATAATGAAGGCATGGTTATTCTTGATCACTATGCATTTTCGATTTATATTATTTCTTAGTTAGTGTTGACTTTGCCAAAACAACTAATCAACTAATCATATCTCATCTTATGTAAAATCTTATAAAAGGAATTTGCTTAGAAACATAAGAATGTTTTGGAAATAAATATTCTTGTGCTTATGTTTGCAAGTTTTTGTCTTCAACATTTGAATGTTATGGCTTATCAATCAGCCAACCACTAATGTAGGGAGACATATCCAATGGTGTAGTAGTTTGCAAATGGGAAAGAGGTTGATATCACCTCTAGAGCTCCCAAAATATGCAATGATTTGGGTCATCAAGTCCAAGAGGATGAAGTAATGACAAAGTATATACAAATGCATAATGGACTTTATATGTCACAATTCATCCCCAATTTTATGCCTTACGGCGTTTCCTTTGCAACATCTGGTGCAATTGCTAGTAATAATTTAAATCGCACTTCTTGAGCACTCAGTAAAATGTTTTCGCAGGTTGTTGTTGATATGATCACCAATAAGAAAGCTATTCATAAATAGAAATTCGCCATTAACAAAAAATGAGAGGAGAACTACCCCTTGATATTTCAATTCACTCTAGGTTATTAATCAACTTATTTGATTGTGCATTACTTTTATGGTTGCAACGCATGCACGGTTGCTATTAATACTTTTGCTCTCTACATATATATTCAGCAGGTATTATGTTGCAATCTTGTTCTTTTTGTGTTCTTTATATAAAAGATGGAGGTGGTATTACACATAGATAACATTTACACTAAAGAGTTCTCGGGAGTACATTCACTTAAAGGGTTTTGACATCATTGTAATTGGTCTTGATTCAATTGAAGCTCACAGCTATATCAATGCGGTGGTTTGTAGCTTCCTTGGTACTCCCATTTAGGCCACAACTAAAATAAATAAATCAACCAACTAAAATAGGCCACAACTAAAATAGGCCACAACTAAAATAAATAAATCAACCAACTTGTTTATATTGAGTTCTCATAGAATTCTTGTCCAATCCATGATTGCAGACCTTGTATTTGATTTCATGCAAAAAAAAAATTAAAAATTACAGAGATAAATTGAATTATCAATTTGAGATTGCATCTGTAACACTATCAACGTTTATAGCATTGAAAGGATGAAACTTTATCTAAATCACTTACATATCTATAAACTTTCTATTTAGATAAACATACTTGGATATCGAGATCTATATTAACAAGCAGTGGCAAAAATTGATGTTGAAAATGATATTTGTTACTATATTTTGCCATTGCAGTACAATGCTAGTCCACACCCACACAAAATTGTTGGGAACCACCTTAACATGCTGTTATAGGCTTTAGGATGTGCCATGGACCGGTACTGATTTATGTTAATCTGCTGCAAATTTTAATGTTTGCATGGCTTTTGTACATTCTTACCGTGCAAACATCATAACATATGCTAGAAATATTGAAAAATATTCTAGAACAGAATTCAATTTAGTATCATTCAGCAACAAGGTTAATTTAGGTAAATCAACAAGTTAATTTAGGTAAAGTTTCAAGGAAACCAATATGGACCTATCAGATTTTGAGAAGTAGATATGGGAAATAGCACATATAAAACGATATGAATATAAATATTTGTTGAAGCTTATAGTATGATTGGAAGGCTATGTTAGTTTTATATATATATAAATATTATTATATAACCAATTCATAATAATAATTAATTAAGTAATTGGTATAGAAGAGGCATGTCTCTAAGGACAAGACCATTCATGGAGAGACAATTGTAACTTGTCTAGATATATAAGTGGGCCCTCATTAGTAACCATCTCATCTATTGAAAAATTTAGGGAAATTAGGTTTAGTATGATTCTTCTTGACTTGATAACAATTTGTGGAGTCTTTTCAATTTTATTGTTAGCTTAATCTTCTTCTTCTTATTAATGCATGTGTGTGTACTTCATCAAACTTCTATAAAAAACATAAGAATAAGAACACAAGATGTTGGCTCTCTGCAAGGACCAAAACCTCTCTTCTCTTGAGAGGAAAACCCTTTGGTAAGTTTCTCTTATTGAAGCTTCTTATTGATCAATGCCAAACACTATACCCTTGACTAGAATGTCCTCCAAGCACAAGTCAAGTCTTTTCTCCTTTCTGCACTTTGTTCCTTGGCACTTCCTTCTTCCGGCACTTCATTCTTATTTCAACTATTGGTACACTTTGTTGCACTTTCTCTAGATGAGATGCTTCTCTTCTATACTTAGAGATATCCTTCACTTATGTAAACACCTTCCTTCAAATGAAATCCTTCTTGAGATGTGAGTGTAGACTGAAGTGACTATACATTAGCCCTAGATTCTCACATGTGTGGGAAGTTTACTTGATGTTGTATTCCCTTCTCTCCTTTGCTTGAGTACCCTTCTTCTATGCTTGAGTAGGAGGCCTTGTAGGCCTATATTTAGACCCAAAAAAAGAGAGATGGATTACTATGAGTTGTTGTTGTCATAACCGTAGGGACAACCCTTTGTTTCCTTGCACGTGTGACTGCAACTTCCCTAGAACAAAACTCTTTAAACTCACTTGTGTACCCTTCTTCCTTGCTGCACTTGGAGACCCTTTTCCTTCTCCCTTTTCCATCTTTTCTAGTCCCTTTACTTCGCTGATTTCAAAGCTACTTGGTTGACATTGTAATGGACTGGACAACCTCTATATATAGAGGATTGTCCCTCTTTTTAGGTCGACTAGAAGACTAACTTGAAGACTGTTTACAGGTGGACTTGTTATGCTTACTTTGGATGGCTTCTTTTTAAGTTTCGTTGCATGGAGGATACTTGTTGACTTTGCTTGGAGGTATTCTCTTGACTTTAATACATAAATATACATGGTGTAACATTCCCTTAAGGTATTCAACATTTTCTTTTGAATATTTGACTCACCTATAGCACTTTAACATGTGCGAGACCTATTTCAATGAGCAAGAAAATCATTGACAAATATTATAAAAATAATATTTATTTTCTTGAATAAATAAAAATATCAAAATTATATTTATGAAGACCGACCTAGTTACATTTCCTTCAACACTCCCTCTTAACTACAGAGGTATTCATACAACATTGCAAGGTGTTTGGCTATGTTTCAATCTTTAAGAATTCACATAAGAGAAACTAGATTGGCAATCCATCTGTTATAGCATCATAATAACCAACATTGTTTCCACAGCAAGGCCTTGACTGAAAACTCTATCTCTCAATAGATCAAAGCACAATGTTGGCAAGACCAATGACTTATAGACAACTTAGTCATTGTCTCTCAAGGTACATACCCACCCGGGTGTTCACTGAGAATGACCTTCTAGGACTATTCTTGTCTTGTGTTCTCAACCCTCAAAGAATATAGGTCCTCTTGCCTACACTTGTCTTGGATGCCTTACACATCCTGAAAGAGTATCATATGCCAGATGATTACACAATCCTCCCATTCTTTCTTCCCAAGTGAAGACAAGAATGTTGCGTATATCACTTCTTCTCAATTGAGGAAGACATGCCCAAGTATCCTCTGATAGGTAACTTGCCAAAGTTCCTTTGGGAACTTGTTAGAAATCCCTCTTAGCTAAGGACTTGTCCATTCATTAGCAACTTCTTCTTTGTGGGTCCTTCAGCTGCTCGATCTTTTTCTTTCCTTTGATGTCATGATTTTTTTTTTCAAAATTCCTCTTGATAGGGCGCCATCCATCGATCACTTTCATTCCTGGCATGACATGTCATTTCTTCCTTTGTGGAAATTCATCTTCTTGTATATCAGGTTCTCTTGTCATATGGATATTCCTTTGTCATCTTGTCCATGCTTCAAAATACTCTTCTCATGGATGCTTCGTTGAGCTTGCTTGTTCCCATGCTTTGGTCTAGTAGCCCTTCATGACTTCATCCTGATATTGCTTCAACATTTCTTTGCTTTCGCTGGAATGGCTTATTCATCACCACATCTTTGTAGAGTAGAATCAATTATCTGCACCTTTGATATCTCCAAGGCTTTCATAGGTTTCAAGGGTCCTTCCTTCGTTTTCAGAGTTGTCCTACCTTCTTTTGAGAGATATTTCCAATGTTTCTTTGTCAGATAGTGATTCTTTGTAATCATGGTGTTCTTCACATGCTTGATCTCTTTCTTTATTTGCTTCTTCTTGGATAGATTGGTTAACCACCTTATCCTCCCTGTGGGAGCACTTCTTTCATTACTTGCTTTCTAGACTAGTCAACATTTCTTCTTGCTTCTTAGTCAACAATCTTATACTCCTTATGTGAGCATAACCTTTTGTTGACCTTCATTACATTGTAGTACATGAATTCGAGCATGTCATTGGTGAAAGAGATGCTTTCCTACTTGATCATGTTATAGAACTATTCCCATGACTCAATAATAATGTTATAGAACTATTCCCATAACTCAATAATATACAAATGACAATATGGCTAAACTTTGATGCATACATACCTCATTTTGATTCTCCTTTGATCATATTAGCTTCATTTGGGTGTCCTTCACATGGCCCTTCTTGCTTCATCTTATCTTGCTTGCATATCATCCTTTTCTTGAATCCTAAGAATGGGATTCCTAATGAGACATCTGCTTTGGTTCATGAACCTTCTTTTGTAGATTCCATTATAAGATCTTAAAGACCCTTGCCTTGTAAATGTTTCTTTCCATTTGATGATGGAGGTATTCTAAGATTCTTAATCATGTTTAGAAAATTTTTTCGGCAAAATCACATAAAAATTATTTTGTCAACGCGTTTCGAACCAACCAGTGTGGTTCATCGTTAGGACAAACTTGTCCTGACGATGAACCACACTGGTTGGTTAGAAACACGTCGACAAAAGAATTTTTATGTGATTTCGCCAATTTTTTTCTCTAAACAATGTTATGGATCACAGAAGTCTAAATTCCTTAATTCTTAATCATGATCAATTTTATTTCATTGTGGATGAGGTCATATTCCAGGTATGCTCCTTGTACATGAATATCTTGAGCTATGTCCATCATGCTCCTATATTCTAGAAGATATTTGTTAAAATTGGCAACTAGGTCCAAACTCCATGTGGATCTTCTTATTTATGGTAGTTGATATTTTTCTTGGATTCCTCTCATCAAGATGTGTAGGATTGATGTAAAGATTATCATATTCCTACATGTATTCATGGAGATATGAATTTATTTGTGTTATGTGACAATTCGTCAAGGTCGGCTAGCAACCAAATTACCCTCATTTATCCTCAATGTTGCACTATAAATAGAGGTGGTCATTTTAGGCATGCCTCTTGTGATATTCGCCTCTCTACTTGTTTTGGTTTTGGTGGAAGGAGGAGTCTCTAAGAGGATACACTGTCTTTGGGAGAAGATTTATACGCTGCCCTAGAAAAAATGCCCTAGACCCTAACACTGTCATGGAGGAGACACAACTTCTTATATGCTACCATGGAGAGCCCTAATTATAGTCAAGGAAAAGCCCTAGATGTGGAGGAGAAAGGTTCTTCTAGGAGTGCCTACACTACCCTAATTTACAGTCAAATGAAATCATGGAAACACAATAAAGAGAGGCTAAATGCAGGTCTATAAGAGACCCTAAGACATTGTCCTTAAATACCCTAAACGCTGTCCTAGGAGAAGTCATATAGACGCAGAGGAATGAGGGTTTTGTTATGCCATAGCCACAAAGAATAGGAGGAATAATCAAGCTCTTTAAATAGAGTTGAATGAATGTACAAAGGAGTCCTAATTAGCTATGGAATACAAGCCCTAAACATTATCAAGAAAGGGCTCCTATACATAGTCAATGTATGCTCTAATTTGCACTTAAGAAGAGCCCATATTTGTTGATGTATGAGGCTCTAAATCCACAGCTCAATGTGTGCCCTAGTCACAATCCATTTGTGCCCTAAATCGCAGTCCATAAAGGATGCCCTAGCCGTAGTAGGAGGAGAGCCCTAGAATCCATATAGCTATTGTGGAAGGGTGTTCTGGACGCATTCAGAGGAGGCCTATATCAACAGCCAGACGAAGCCTTATCAATATATCAAGGCCTGAAAGGACAACATGGAATTTGTGGTAGCGTGATAAAATAAGTATGATGACAACACTATATTAGAAGGTTTTTCCTAGGACTATTTGCATGGTTGGTAAATCACAGAGTTGATAGAAAAGTCGATACTGCTTCATTGACATTTTGATTGTTGCTTAACTTGCTGCTAAGCTAGGTCGTAGGCCAGAGCCAGCAGCTAAGGCTATTGTTCTAGTCTTGATGTTGTCTGAGATGAGTTGATGGGTTGATGAAAAAATGACTTCTAGTACTGCAAGAGGAGCACAACATTTTGGAAGATGTTGCATGACGATTGGATGCAACATGATGATTGGATGTAACATGATGATTGGATGCAACATGATTGGATGCAACATGATGGTTGGATGCAACACGATGATTGGATGCAACATGGTTAGATGCAGTGTGGTGTTGGATTCAACATGGTGATGGAATCACCTTGGAGAATCAGTTGGAGAAGCATGCCTTCACCTAAATTCAGATCTGCAGTCCTAGTCATCAAATCTGCAACCTCATTATGTCATATTCATGGTGAAGATCTCTGCTCTTATTTTGACAAGTCAAAGTGTTGACTTATGATGTATATGTACTATCTCTTTCTCTGTTGAACTATTGAAGAATATAAGAAGAATTAATCAAGGGTTTCCCCACATTGGGGTTTGTCCCTGGCTGGCGCCACATCATGTGTCCTCTTGTCTTGGCATGTTTTCTATGATTTATGTTTATGCTATATTTTCATTTTACTCTCATGCTAAATGTGATTGCTAATATGGAATTCATATTGAGCTAATATGAAAATTGAAGTAAATTTGCTATAAACATAAAACATACCAAAATTAACATGGTATCAAAGCTAAGGTGAAGACAAATCCCAAGCAAGAGTGAAAGAGAAATCACTGAATATAGTTGGACAAAGTCAAAGGCTCAATGGGTTCCTCATCCCTCTTCCCAGCTAAAGTCAAGCTCCATAAAAAGTCTATCATGGATGGATGATGTCTCTAGATCTGACACTGGAAGAGCTAGAAGTACTGGATTATGTGAAAGGTAAAATCCTTGAGCTTCCATCAAATGCACCAGCTGCTACAAGGATCAAGTACACTAAGGGTGGAAGAAAAGGTAAATGCCTTTCTTTCAATGAGTTTGGCCATTATGTAAAGGAATGTCTAAATGGAAGGGAAAAATCACTTGATGATGATAACAATCATTACAGGGGCATCTTCAATGATTAGAGGAATGATAGGTACAATGGCAAAGGAAAAGGGAATGCAGGTCATCAAGGAAATGGTTGACTCTTCAAGAAAGAAAGGAACTCTTGGTATGAAGAATCAAATGTTGTTTCTGATAAGAAAAAGGAGTATTATTTTATATCAGCTCTCTCCACTACTTCTCCTCCAGACATTGGGAATTTGGATTATTGATAGTAGTTCTTCAAGGCACTTCATCAAATACAAGGAAGCACTCTCTAATTTGATAGAGAATGAGACAATCTTGGATATTATTCTTGGAGACAATGCCACCTATCCTAGAAAGGATGTAGGGAATGCTACCCTTCAATTGAATGAGGGTATCACAATTCATTTACAGAAGTTCTTTATGTACCTGATCTCAAGAAGAACCTGGTATCCATTTCGGAAATGGAAGTCAAAGGTTTCAAGTTGGCATTCATCGATGGAAAGGTATGTGTTTGGAAAAAGAATTATAAATATGATTTTACTCTTGGGTTTAGGGTTGGCAATTTGTATCAAGTTGCAAGAATTCCAAGGGAGACCATGTTATGTGACACATATCTTCTATGGAATGGGAGGTTTACCCATCTTCATTGTGGGGCCCTACGCGATGTGAGATAGATGGTGATAGGGATGCCTGAATTCAAGAAGAGCATGGAGGTACATGCCCAAGATGTAATGAAGGAAAATTTCATGGGGACCATTCCCCTCATCTAATAGCAAGACCATAGATGTGGATCAACTCGAGGGGTTTGAGATTCATGATCGGGAATCTCATGTATCCAGGTTGAAGAAAGCTCTCTATAGTTTGAAACAAGCACCCCAGGCTTGGTATGAGAGGATTGATAGCTATCTGATGAAGCTGAGATTCACTAGGAGTAAATCCAATCCAAACCATTGCTTTAAGGTTGTGGATGATAGACCTCTCATACTATTCCCTTATGAGGATGATCTCTTTCTGACAAGTGCAGACCCTCTCATTTGCAAAAGTAAGAGGGATTTGGATTCTGGATTTGGAATAGTGAACTACAAGCCCATGACTACCCTGATGGAGCTTAATGTTAAGAAGTTATTCGGTAGTGTTGTCGGACTTGATTTGGGAAATGCCTTTGAGTTTCATCAACTCATAATAGCATTGATGTTATTGGTGAACTCTCATACGGATATATGTTTTGCAATTAGCATGTTGAGCCATCATATGGTTATGCCTCATTAGATTGGTGCCAAGAATCATTTTAGATATCTTCAGGGAACCTTTTGAGATACACTGACCTTACAAGGATATTTATATGCTGCCCTAGAAGAAATGCCCTAGACCCTAGTGCTTTCATGGAGGAGACACAACTTCTTATACGCTGCCATGGACAACCCTCATTACAGTTAGGGAGAAGCCCTAGACGTGGAGGAGAAAGGGTATTCTAGGAGTGTCTATGATGCCCTAATTTACAGTCAAATACAGTCATGGAAACAAAAAAATGATAGGCTAAATGCAGGTCTATAAGAGACCCTAAGATGATATCCTTAAATACCCTAAAAATTGTCCTAGGAGAAGTCATATAGACACAGAGGAAGGAGGGTCTTGTTATGCCCTAGCAATAGAAAATAGGAGGACTAATGCAGCTCTCTAAATGCAGTTGAATGACTGTACAAAGGAGGCCTAATTAACTATGGAAGACAGGCCCTAAACGCTATTAAGAAAGGGCTCCTATATGCAGTCAATGTATGATCTAATATGCACTTAAGAAGAACCCAGATCCATTAATGTATGAGGCTTTAAATCTACAGCTCAATGTGTGCCCTAGTCACAGTCCATTTGTGCCCTAAATCGCAGTCCATAAAGGATTCCCTAACTGCAGTAGGAGGAGAGCCCTAGCAGCCATATAGCTGTTGTGGAAGGGTGTTCTAGCCACATTCAAAGGAGGCCTATATCAACAGCCAAAAGAAGCCTTATCAATATATCAAGGCCTGAAAGGACAATGTGGAATATGTGGCAGTGTGGTAAAAGAAGTATGATGACAACACTGTGTTAGAAGGTTGTTCCTAGGACTGCTTACATGGTTGGTAAATCATAGTGATGACAACAAAGTCAATATTGCTTCATGACATTTCGATTGTTGCTTAAATTGCTACTGGGCTAGGCCCTAGGCCATAGCCAACAGCTAAGGTTATTGTGCTAATCTTGATGTTGTCTGAGATGAGTTGATGGGTTGATGAAATAGTGACTACTAGTACTGCAGGAGGAGGAAAACATTCTGGAAGATGTTGCATGATGACTGGATGCAACATCATTAGATGTAGCATGGTGTTGGATGCAGCATGGTGATGGAATCACATTGGATAATCAGTTGGAGAAGTATGCCTTCACCTGAGTTCAGATTTGTAGTCCTAGTCATCATTTCTGCAACATCATTATGTCATATTCATGGTGAAGATCTCTGCTCTTATTTTGACAAGTTAAAGTTTTGAATTTTGATGTATATGTACTATCTCTCTCTCTGCTGAACTATTGAATAATATAAGAAGAATTGATCAAGGGTTTCCCCACATTGGGGTTTGTCCCTAGCTAGCGCCACACCTCCTGTCCTCTTGTCTTGGCACGTCTTCTGTGATTTATGTTTATGTTCTATCTACATTTTACTATCATGCTAAATGTGATTTCTAATCTAGAATTGATATTGACCTAATATGAAGATTGAAGTAAATTTTCTCTAATAATAGAACATACCAAAATTAGCAATATTTCTAGCTATGTAATTTTTCTTTTATTCCTACATGCTCCTATCCTACTCAAAACTTTGAAAGAAGACTTTAAGTAAAGAAGTAGAATTACTCATAGTAGAGATCCAGGGGATCTTCCTTCTTTTTCTTCTTGTATTCTTCTTTCATTTCTTGAGTCACATAAGCTTCTTCCATTTTTCTTTTGTTGTTGTTTTCCTTCTTTAATTTAGGACAATTCCTTTTGTAGTGTCCATATTCTTAGCATTCAAAGCATTGGACTTTGGACATATATTTGTTGTTTTTTCTTTGTTGTAATGCTCCTAAACAAGAATGTAAGTGATATACAAAGCATGCAAACAATCTAGCAATCAGAAAAATGAAATATACATTAAGCACCCATGGAAACACCGGAAATAGATAATCACTGAGCCATTTTATTACTTCTTTAGAAGAAAATACAATAGTAAAATATAATGGTGCACCTGGGCTTGTCTCAGTGGACAAGCATGACGAAAACCAGTTGAGAAAATGTTGAGTTGAAGGTTGCTACAACTGCTGCACCAAACTGAACTGCACTACCCCAAAAAATTGCTTTGTCTATTGACTTCAAAGGGCTGGAATCACTGCTTCTCATGCTCAAACAATTATGAGATTTTAGCTCCTTGCTCCTTGGACTAAACCTAGAAAAACCCATGAAGGAATTGGCCAAATGTTGACGTCAGAATTTTGGCCCAAATTTACCTTAGCTCCTCTAGCTACTGGCGAGTTGGGACCCTGTTTGAACCCTTAGATCCACCTAGAAAATTCTGTAAATTTAGGAGTGTGATCCTTGCCCAAAACCCAATAAAACCCTAAAAGGGCTTTCCTTGGTTCCAAACTTCAAAAATTGATCCTTCATAGCTTGACCCTCCTCCAATTTCAAATTCTTTTGTTGTGATTGATCCTGTTAATCTATGATCTCCCAACTCTAGAAATCCTCCTAAAATGGCCCTCAAGTGATCCCATGGTTCTCCTAGCCAGTTGCAGCTCTAAAATTCCTTCAACTCCCACTTGATCCTAGTGATGGCTTTTTGCGCAGGCCCAAGTAACTGTAAATCAGACTGCTAGGACGTTGGCTCTACTAGCTCCAAACTCGCAAGAAACGCTGGCCCTTTGCTTCTCTCCCAATCCTCTAACTCTCCTGGTAAATTCTTGATCACTGATAGCTCCAAACCCCCCTTACATATTCTCCAGCTAGCTAGAAATACACATTCTCTGTTGTGGCTAAATGGTAGTGCTGTAACACACTCTCGGAAATCCTGAAATACTTATGGAACTGCCTCTCTAGGGCGGGCACAAATGGTCCCCCAAAGTAGAGGTTGAATCTCTCGCTTGAGAGATTCATGGCTAAACAACTGGTTGATTCGACTAAACAATAGAGAAAACAGTCAAGTAATTTTGATTGCAAGGTGTAAGAATGAATCCAAAATGAGAGTTGCTCCCTCCTTATAACTCCTTGGGCCTCCCTAGCCTCATGTGGGCCCCTCCATCCACCTATTTGACTTTCCCTCCAAGTTATTCGAATGGGCCAATTCGAACTCCCACGTGGGTGGTCCCCACATACCACTAGCAACTAAATAAAGTCGAATTGCCTCAGAAGTTTCTAAGTCGAAAATGATGGGTTCTCTTCCTTAGCAAAAATTGTGCAAAATTGTGTAGCAGCACATTATTATAAATGTGTTTGAGAAAGGAAATGACAGTTCTCCCCTCCCAAATGTTGCTTTCCCTCAAACAACTTCAAAGCTGGGTGCTCCAAAATGTGCTCACACTCCCAGGTGGCATCCTCATCTGGCAAGATCTTCCAATGCACCAAAATTCGCTTGTCCTTAAGCAATTCCTGGGCAAGCAAAATCTTTAACTATTTCTCCCGACTGCCATTGCAAAATGTGCTACTAGATCATGTCTGACCTCTGCACTGTCCTAATATGGAAGAATTCTTCAATACCAGGATCCTAGGAAATCTTTTCCAACATGAAGCTCCCCTTGCTCCACTCACTATCTTGTCAGGTGAAAGTATGAAAAGTCCCCTGTTCCATCAGTGACTCGCTAATGCCCAATGGAAGATCTGTATGATCTCCCCTTGCAGTAGTCAACACATCCCTAAAGGTTATTGAGCTGTGAAGGGTTGTGCCCTAGTTCCTTGCTAGTCACAAAGTAGTGCCCCCATGCTAACACTGCGCTACTCTGACTATGTCATACTCCCCATCATGCGTAGTCAGTATCCTCCTCTCCTATAACTGGATGGTGGAATATTGAAAGAGGTCAGAAACATCCTGCCTGGGCATCTCCATGGCACCCAGGCCTACCCATCCAAATCTAACTCCGAACCTTTGCAGCAACAAAGAATGTCTGCCTCCCCATATGATGAAACCCTCTGTGAACCCCCATGTGTCATCCCAAGAGAGAACTATATCAATTGCTTCCATGACTTCGCTCATAACGAGTGATATATCGATCAACTCAATCCCTGCATCCCATAGCCAGAACTGCTACAGCATAGCCCTGTCAACCGATGGAATCCCTTTGGCCCTTGTCTCTAGCATGGTAAATTTTAGGGGCAAACTTTAGCCCAAGAGCGAAATTTAAGTGTTTTTTCATTTTAGAGGGGATTTTTTTCATTTTAGCCCCAAAAAAAAGGGGCGGATATACTATGAAAAGACTCATTTGACCCGATTCTCCTGGTTTGAGAGGTTATATTCCATTACAATCACCTGATTTTTTGCTTTGCAATGTTAAATTCGTTTGGAATCCCCCATTTTCTAGTTTGGGAGGTGGTTTGGGAGGTTTTATTCGGTCCTAATAAATAAAAATATAAATAACGTGGAGGTATGGTAAATAAATAAAACCTATTTTTATACTTATTGCAAAGGTATGGTAAATAAAGAAAAAATATAAATAAACTAGAGGTATGGTAAATAAATAAAACTTCTTTTGTATATTTAGTCCATAACCCTCTTTCTATTTAAGAAGGTTAAAAAAAGAAGTTTTATTTAAGTGAAGCCTATGGGCCAAATACCATATCTATAAAAGAGGTATGGTAAATTAATAAAAATATAAATAAACGAGAGGTATGGTAAATAAATAAAATATTTTTTTTATATTTACTCCATAAGTCACCTTATATTTACGAACACGTAAGGTGTAAATAACTAAAATTATAAATAAAGTAGTGGTATGGTAAATAAATAAAACCTATTTTTATACTTACTCCAAAAGTAAGGTAAATAAATAAAAATTTAAATAAACTAGAGGTATGGTAAATAAATAAAACCTCTTTTTATATTTAGCCCATAACACTCTTTCTATTTAAGAAGGCTAAAAAAAGTGGTTTTTTTGAAGTGAATCCTATGGGTCAAATACCACATTTATAAAAGAGTTATGGTAAATTAATAAAAATATAAATAAACCAGAGCTATGGTAAATAAATAAGACAATTTTTTTTTTATATTTACTCCATAAGTCACCTTATATTTACGAACACTCAAAAAATGCATTGTATTTAGGTGAAGCCTATGGGCCAAATACCATGGACCAAATACCATGGGCCAAATTATTATTAATACCCCACGGTATTGGCGTGGAATGTAGCCTATTTAAAGGGGGGCAATTAAACCAAGATACATCCATCTTTACTCTAGATCCACCGAGCGTCGAGATGGATGAAATATCGTGATATGAAATCTAGCATAGAGTGAAAAATATGTGATCCCTCTTGGGGCTTGGTAGATCAAGAGTAAAAATGGATCTTGTAATTTAATGTCAATTAAACATTTTAACTTGGTTAAAATAAAAAATAAAAATCAATTATTAATTTTATTAATTTCTATAAATTACTAATAGTAGCTTTAAGCTCCAGGTTTATGATAACCCATGGTATCGACCCATCATAATACCATGGTATTCATGCGAGCATAAACTATTTAAAGGGGGGATTCTATCAGCTTAGATCCATCTTAATTCCGGGTCTACCAAGTGCTGAGAGGGATAAATAGATTTCATCCCTCTAAGAGTGGTATATGTGGAGTTAAGATGGATATAGGTTGGTTTTTATGACAATGAAGATATTAAATAGACTTAGGAAATTATATTCTAAAAAACATCTTAAGGTGAATGATTAAAGCTACATTTAATCACTTCACAAAATAAAAAAAACCAATATCTCCATTAATATTGGTTTTTTATTTAACAAAAAAAAAAATCAAAACAATTATTCTTAGTTTGTCACCATGATCTCTAGGGGGTGGGCCATTGCACCATATTGTCCTAAAAGGCGGAGATTGTGCACCAAAAAGGAAATTAATCCACATGTTACAATGCTATTAAAAAATGAAAGACGTATGAAGGTAGTGAATTATGCTAATAAGCAATTTAGATTGGGAGAGACATAATTAAATTTTATTATTTAATTGAAGATTTCCAATTAAAATAATAATAAATCTACATTTATATATTTATATATTGATTGGAAGGATTCTGAGGTCACTTTTTTCCATTAGATCCCCTTCAGGGCTTTGGGATACCTACTAATTTCTTATATTATATAGTTGGGGCTTTCTACTTGTTGGCGTGTTTGGTAAACAAACTTGATGTGTTTTTTTTTATCTCGCAGTTGCACTCTATTGAATAAGAAAGAAATTTGATAGCTTGACAAAAGTGGTAGCATGATCAAAGTGGTAGAAAAAAGATTAATCTCTCCTACCTTGACAGAACTGGTGGTCAAGATCAACACCTACGAGAACTTTGTTATGGAATGTTATCAAAACTAATAGAAGGATATGAAAGGTTATACAGTAAGAACCTTGACAAACAAGGCCACTGAAACTTGCAACATTGTTTGTAGGAAGAGAAAATCGTGTTTCTTTTTTCCAAACATGTATGTTAGTATATTACAGTTTAATGAATATGTTTTCCTATTATCATATATGGTTTCATACTTCAACAAAACATTTTCCAAGACTTCACAATGTTTTATTATTCAGTGAAAGATTCGCCATGACTTTACAAGATAATAGAATAAGGTGAGAGATTCGCCAAAAAAATTATATATACATATTATATTATTGATAAAATCGCCTCCCATTTTTCCTATGTATCATGGGGATTCACCCATTTATTATACATATAAATTTAGGGTGGTTCTTAAAATTTTCTCTGGTCTCTAGTCCATGCATGTGATCAGTATATAGGCTCCATATATCGTGGGATAATCTGATACATGCTAATTTTCCCTATGCCTACCACTGTGTAGTACCAATGATCACTGGAAGGCGCGTGTGCCAAAGAGCTACCCCCTGAATGCAACCAAAAGATGGGTATCCAATACTCGTAATTGGCTCAGGGTCTATGGATCCCTCTTGTCCCTGCCAACCATCTACCCTGGGTCTTCCATCCGCCCTCTCGATAATGTGCCAATATAAGGTCTAGAGCCCGGACACATATTAGGAAACTACCTCTGTCGTAACCGCTATCCTCTGCACATGCTCGATCCTGACATGACCTGAGAAAAGAGTTACACATGTCTCCCTCGGGACTAGATCCCTAGATGTAGGCTTGGTGATGAACGATATGCCACCCCTGTAGATCATCACCTCATCCCCCAACCTGTGGCTGTCAACTGTCGTAGCAACCCAATGTCATTGCTGGAAAGTCTCGCCCCTAGTACGTTAAGTCTCACCCAAATATCTCGGGTGAGCTCCTCATCCCCTGTGGGTCATGCCCAAATTGAAAAAATCGACAGAAAAATTGACTGCGCCCATGAGGGATGTAGAAGAGGGTCAGACATGTGAGTCCCCGTAGATACCATCAAGTATCTCTCATCTGTGTCCCCGTCGATCCTTGGTGAACTACGCCCAAAGGTATGCCCGATGTTTCCATTGTACAAAACTATACACCCCTGCATGCCACCAATCATCCCAGTACTCCTGAACATGCCATTGTACACCATGGCCTACCCCTGTCCACCATTGGATACCCTTGGCTATGGATATGCCATCTTGTATGGGACTAGGTCCCACATGTGTCACTATACCTGTCACTCCCTGCATGTACACAATGTAATGTGAGGCACTCCAACTCAATTGCATAGTCCAATATACTATGACACACCACCCTGCATCTCCATGCTCCTCTATAGGCCCCTACTCCTGGCTGCCTAGCCTTGCACACCACTAGATGATATGGCCTAATTTTGGGTCTATATGCATCAGACTGCATCCCTCTACATAACAATGGACAGTATGACATAAATCTGTGTAGTCCTGTGTACCACCGCCCACTGTCGTACCACCATGTAACATATAGTATCCTGCATGGGCCAAAATATCCACCTCTCTGCTAGTACGCCCTCCATTATGTGGGATACATCCCCCCATCTTCTCTGAAAGACCTGAGCAGCCCAACTCCCCACACGCTAACGCAAATGACACTGTTGTGCCTATTGGCAACAATCCCCATGTCCCATATTATAGTAAGAGAGCACTCACTCCATATAATGCCCTGTCTGATAGCCTATCGATGCCATCTCCTCCTACCAGATCCTGCTAGTGTAAGCTAGTCACCTTATGACTCCACACAACATCAATATGCCAATAAAACTCATGAATTTGTCTGCTCGCCTATCAAAGCATCTTGTCCCTAGTGCTGACTGGGGCTTTGATGGAGATCTGAAAATGTGGGTGCGCTCAAGCATCAAATCTATCCCATAGCTACTACCATCACCTATCGACTCTATGATGTGATTGACAATCCCACCTGGATCCCAGAAATAGCCTATCCCTCGAGTCCCTACGATAATCCATGGCCTTTGCTGACATGTGGCGATGGATGTATCCAACCACCTAACCTACTCCATTGAGTACCAGCACAGTACCTCTCCCCATCCAATCCCAAAGGAGAGTTTGAATGTGCAATCCTTTGTGAAAGGAGCAAGCCATCCAACTTGATATGGTAGCATGCTCAACTCAGTCCTGCTAACCTATCCACCCCCTTAGGTATTTCTAGACAACTCGACCTCCCTCAATCCAACACATAAGGGTGGGTTGATAATGCTATAGACCCTGCTAGTGGGCCTCTGAAGTGAACTGTGCTTAAAACCCAACGCGCGACCTCTATGCTAATCCTCATCAATGGCTAGCCCAAGGGATGGCTGCACATCTTCCTCCATCATGGGCTCGACATGAGCCTTCGACTGCTCCTCCATAAACAACCCAATATGCATAATATGCTCACTAGTCAGCTATAGGTGACTGTCGTTTGGCAACTCCAAGTACTTATCAGCTCCTCAACAACAATGGAGCTGTCCTCTGGCACCTCACCAACCTATGGTGCATTGTTATCACCTAAGAACTCGGTCACAATCCTAAATACCTCATCAATGGATGACGCCTCATCAATGGGTGTATGCTCAACTAACTCTTTGCCAACCATGGCCCCTTCAACTACTCTTTCATCTTTTTTCTTAATACTTTTCATCATCCCTGCAAAATCCCACCGAATCTCCATTGGTTTGTGCATACCCCTTCGTTCACAAAATTCCCAAAAATAGAGGGATGCCTGAATGCCATGACCCAATGATTGGTATGCCCTCCAGTTTAACCCCAATAACTCCACATCAGTTGCAATCATGTCTGAATTCCCAACTGAGGAATGAATCAACTTCTTCCCTACATCAATCATCATTTGTTGTATCCTCACCACCTCATTCGAGGTGACCTCCATGTTGTTTGATTATAATCTTTCCCACAGGTTGAGCCAAGATTATGGCTCTGATACCACTATAATGTTCCTAAATAGGAATCTAAGTGATATACAAAGCATGCAAACAATCCAACAATTAGAAAAATGAAATATACATTAAGGACCCATGGAAACAATAGAAATAGAGAACCACTGAGCCATTTTATTACTTATTTAGTAGAAAGTAAAATAGTAAAATAGAATGGTGCTCTCAATGGACAAGTATGACAAAACCTAGGTGAGAAAATGCTAAACTGAACACTGCTACAACTGCTGCACCAAATTGAACTGCACTGCCCCATAAAATTGCTCTGTCTTCTAACTTCGAAGGGTGGGAATCAATGCTTCCCATGCTCAAAAAATTATGAGATTTCAACTCCTTGCTCCTTGGCCTAAACCTAGAAAACCCCATGAAGGAATTGGCCAAATGTTGACCTTAGAATTTTGGCCCAAATTCCCCTTAGCTCCTCTAGTTGCTGGCTGAGTTGGGACCCCTATTTGACCCCGTAGATCTTCCCAAAAAATTCTATAAATTTAGGAGAGTGATCCTTGCCCAAAAAATAGAAAAACCTTGAAAGGTTTCCCTTGGTTCCAACCTTCAAACGTGACCCTTCACAACTTGGTCCTCCTCCAATTTCGAATTTTGTTGTTGTGACTGATCCTGTCAATATTTTCTCTCCCAACTCCAACAATCCTCCTCAAATGGCCCTCCAAGTGATCTCCTACTCCTGACCAACTCCAGCTCTACAATTCCTTCCTCAAACTCCCATGTGAGCCTAGTGATGGCTCTTTGTGCAGGCCCAGGTAACTGTAAATCATACTGTTGGGATGCTAGCTCTGTTGGCTCCAAAATTGCAAGAAAGGATGACCCTTTGTTGCTCTTTCAATCCTCTAACTCTCCTGGAAAATGCTTGATCACTGATAGCTCGAAACTCCCCTTGTGTATTCTCTAGCTAGTCAAAAATACACACTCCTTGTTGGGGCTGAATGGTAGTGCTGTAACACACTCCCAAAACTCCTAAAATACTTATGGAACTACCTCTCTAGGGTGGGAACAGATGGTCCCCCAAAGTAGAGGCTGAATCTTCTGCTTGAGAGATTTGTGGCTAAACAACGGGTTGACTCAGCTAAACAACAAAGTGAACGATCAAGTAATTTTAATTGCAAGGTTTAAGAATGAATCCAAAATGAGAGTTGCTCCCTCCTTATAAATCCTTGCACCTCCCTAGCATCATGTGGGCCCCTCCATCCACCTATTTGAATTTCCCTCCAAGCTATTCGAATGGGCCAATTCAAACTCCCATGTGGGTGGCCCCCACATTCCACTGGTAACCAAATAAATTTGAATTGTCTCATAAGTCCCTAAGTTGAAAATGATGGGTTCTCTTCCTTAGCCAAAATTGTGCAAAATTGTGTAGGAACACCCTATTACAAATGTTTTTGAGAAGGGACATTACATTCATGGACCAAATTTTCCAAATTTTCCCTTTCTCTTAGCCATGGTAGCAAATGCTTTCTCCTTTGATCCCACATCTTCCTTGGCTTTGAGTCTGGATTCCTCTATTTTACATAGATACGACATTTCACTGAGTGTGGTAGCTTCCTTCTAGGCATATATGCTTGATGTGAAGTTACCCCAGTCCTTAGGTAGAGCATTGAGTACTACAGTGGTCATTTCTTTGTCGGACATGACTTCCCCTAGCTCTTGAAGTTGATCCGTCATCTTAGAGAATTTCATGAAGTAGGGAGCTATTCCTTCCTTTTTTATCTTCATCTTGTACTATTCATTCCTTAGGATATCACTTCTCCGACTGTGGATACCGAGAATAACTCTACTAGCTTATCATAAATTTCTTTTGATGTCTCAAGTTTGGATACATAAGGAATGAGAGAGTCCTTTATATATTCTATTAGAATCCTTTGAGCTCTTGTCTCATCCTGATTATACTTGGCTAAGGCTTGAGTTTGTTCCTTAGCAGGGATAGTTATATTCCCTTTGATATGTTCTAGAAGTTCATTCTACTTGAGAAGTAGATCAGCCCTCTCCTTCCATGAAAGAAAGTTATTGGTACCTACCAATTTGTTGCTTTCCTTGCAAAAAGACATTGATGTATATTCATAAGGGGATATAATTACTTGATATATTTTAAAATGTGGTTGACTTATTTTCTCTTGGAAGTCTTGATGGATTGCTTTCCTTGAATCTTGATGTTCCTCAAGATGTTTTCTCCAAGTGGGATTGCTTGATGATGAGACTTGCTTGATGGCTTGGCTTGAGGTGTAGGTCCCTTCTTGATCTTCTCTTCTTTGTAGGTGCCTTTATACAAAAGGGTTCTCCTTTTTCTTTGTAGTCTCCTTGTAATCCCTTCTTGTCCTTGAGTATATTTGGCTTGATTCTTCAACCTTGTAGATGTCTTTCCTTGATGAGTGTTCTTGAGTTTCCCTTTCCTTGATGTGTTCACTGTTACCTTAGCTCTGATACCATGTTGAAGAATCTAGGGAAATTAGGTTTAGTATGATTCTTCTTGACTTGATAACAATTTGTGGAGTCTTTTCACTTTTCTTGTGAACTTAATATTCTTCTTCTTATTAATTTGTGTGTGTATACTTCATCAAACTGCTATCAAAAACATAAGAACAAGAACACAAGATGTTGGCTCTCTTCTAGGGCCAAAACCTATGTTCTCTTGAGAGGAAAACCCTTTAGTAAGTTTATCTTATTGAAGCTTCTTATTGATCAATGCCAAACCCTATACCCTTGACTAGAATATCCTCCAAGCACAAATCAAGTCTTTTCTCCTTTCTACACTTTGTTCCCTGACACTTCATTCTTCTTTCAGTTGTTGGTACACCTTGTCGCACTTGCTCTAGATGTGATGCTTTGCTTTTATACTTAGAGATATATTTCACTTATGTATACACCTTCCTTCAAATGAAATCCTTCTTGAGATGTGAGTGTAGACTAAAGTGACTGTACAACAACCATAGATTCTTGCACGTGTGGGAGGTTTACTTGATGTTGTATACCCTTCTCTCCTTTGTTTGAGTACCCTTCTTCTACGCTTGAGCAGGAGGCCTTGTAGGCCTAGATTTATCGCCAAACAAAGAGAGATGGATGAATATGAGTTATGTTGTCATTACTGCAGGGACAACCCTCTATTTCCTTGCATGTGTGACTACAATTTCCTTAGATTAGACCCCTTTTAACACGGTTGTGTACCCTTCTTCCTTGCTGCACTTGGAGACCCCTTTCCTTCTCTATTTTACACCTTTTCTAGTCCCTTTACTTCGCTGATTTCAGAGATACTTGGTTGACATTGTAATGGAGTGGAAAACCTCTATATATAGAGGACTGTCCCTCCTTTATGCTGATTAGAAGGCCATCTTGTTATGCTTACCTCAGATGGCTTCTTTGTAGGTGTCGTTGCATTGAGGAGACTTGTTGACTTTGCTTGGAGGTATTCTCTTAACTCTAATACACAAATATACATGGTGTAACATACCCTTAAGGTATTCAACATTTTCTTTTGACTGTTTGACTCACCTATAACACTTTAGCATGTGATATACCTATTTCAATGAGAAAGAAACTCATTGAAATATATTATAAAAATAATATTTCTTTTCCTAAATAAATACAAATATCAAAAGTACAATTATGAATACCGAACCTAGTTATATTTCCTTCAACATCATCATCATATTCTCATTCAGACATTTTATATATGGACTTGTACCCTCAATGGACATATTCATATTCCAAGTCTTGTGGAGTATTTAACATGTGAGTATTAACTTTTTTTGTTACACTCATTTAGAGTTGGCCGATGTACTACTAGCAAGGTTTCTTGGGAGCGAGAGCGGGAACAACATTTTTAGAAGCTCCTGGTTTGCGAGTGATTCTAGGAGCATTTTTCATATAATATATATATATTTTTATATTTTGATGCATATATGTCAACAAAATCACATAGAATGATGAATTAGATATAAAAACATAAAAGGCATAGATTGAACTATATAACAAAAATAATCTAGCAGTTATAATCTTCATCAACCATGTCCACAAGTTAGTAACATAGTAACATACAACATATTGAGTCTCATGATTCATCAATCTTAAAGTTTCAAGCTTTCAAAATTCAATATATAACATTTATCATCATTGATCACCAAAGTTGTACTTGTAAGCTAAGTGTAACCATTATAACAAATAATATCTAACATGAAATGAAATGAACCAACTTTCAACTTTCATGAAGCATGATATTCATAATTCATTACTAATGAGTTATAAGTGCCAACTTCAAACTTAAAACTTAAATTGTCATATATTGCTTACAAAAAATATCATAATATATATGAAAGATTCAATAGTTATAAAACTACTAGAAACTAGAAAAGACAAGTTAATATATTATCTATTGCTAATGCTTGGGCCTCTTGCCACCATAAGAAATGTCTAGTTTTTTGCTCTTGTTGGAAAATCAGGATCTTTGTCATTAATATCACCCTCTAAGCATTAATATCCAGATGTATCTTTGTCATTACTTCTAGATCTGTATAGGGATCTTTGTCATTAATTTCACCTTCTAAGCATTAACATAAGATAGAAAAAGCATAACATGTCAAGTCAAGATTTGTTTGAGTGATGGATACATTTTTAGGAGGGTCATGATAGAGGAGTTTGACAACCAATGTCACAACATCAAGGCACATAAAGGGATTGGTGCTCTTGATTAAATACGAGTTCCATACCCTAATACATGAAAAAATCCAATGGAAACATTGCAATCCCCCCAATCTTGAAATCTTGAAAAATTGATAAGTTTGCTAGATTCTGAATGAAATCTAAAATTCTACTTTCTCCATATGAAATCCAATGAGGTCGGAACCACTCTCAAACATCTTGAGTCATTTCATGGTAATATTAAAAATTTATGTAAAAGGATGAAAATGAAAATTAAGGAGAATTGTTGGCATTATGACACAGGTTTGGAACTATGACACAGGTGTTGTCCTTGATGGCAACTCACTCAGATGACAGATCAGAAGTTTAGAATCTTAGAATAAAGGAAAAAGAGATATACATAGTTTCCTCTTAATCAAGCCGCGTATACACCTGGGATCACCGATCAAAAGGCGCGTATGTGTATGCACACAATTTCATGCAAGGAAAAGTGCGTACATGTGGGAAAACTTGTTTTTTAGTCCATGGTATTTAGTCCTTGGTATTTGGACCTATGGTTTTGGACCATGGTATCGCGTCCAAAGTGTTGAACCCAAGTATTGGTTCTAAGTGGTTTTGAACCATCGTATTGAGTAAGGCCTAAGACTATAAAAGGGAAGGAGATCATTAAGCAAAGGAATCACTGAAGTATTGAATATCTTATGAAGAGCAAGATCTAGAATACTGGTCATTGGGTTATGGTGCATATCTGGATTTGAACCAAGGAGGAACCTAAGTGCTAGAAGAAGGACAAGTTCTATTTATGGGTTAAGATCTTAAGGCTTTAATAGTAGTATCTTTGTGTGATTTTGATTTGTTATATTTGGTGCATGACTTGATCTATAAATCTAATAATCTGGGTATAACTGATGTCTGAATATTTGAAAAGGGAAAATTGTCTTTTATAGATTTGTACGCAAGTTCGGCATAGCAAAGGCACGTATACATGCTGGTTCAGTAATTGAAAACTGTGTATATGCTGGTTTTACTTAATACAGAAGCGTATGCATGAAGGTTCTTCATCTTGAAGTAGCGTACGTCTCATAAAATATGTTTTAGCTACTTCTATTTTATTTTGGGTTCAGGATTGGTGTCTGGTTACTATTACTGTATTCTATCACAACATTTAGAGAAGTGATTGTTTGATTCAGTTTTGATTGGTGCAAAGGGGATGCAGATATATTTGATGTCTGATTGATGTTACTTATGGATCCAGTCTGAAAATTTATGAAATGTGGTCCCTGGAAGAAAAGAGAAGGTTGTAGCCTTCTATAGGTCAGCACCTACATACTAGTACATTAGCTAGTACAAGAGCTAAGGGGGTTGTAGCTCCCTTATAGGAGAAGCTGGAGAACGAGAGAAGGTTTTAGCCTTCTGCAGGTAAAAGCCTGCGTATTGGTATAAGACTGCACCAGTACAAAAATGTTGTAAAAGGAAGTTTCTTATTAACAAGAAGATAGAGAAGCATTGCAGCAGGTGGTTTTCACCCACACTGGGTTTCCACCTTATATCTTGTGTTCATATTTGTGATCATCTGTTCTGTTTACTGCACCTGTTTATTGTACTTATGGTTTATGAAGTTCATATGCATTGATTAACTATAAAATAGATTAATTAAATCTTAGTTTTACTGCATATACGCTAGTTGCTGTAGACACAGTTGCGTATATACACTGGTTCCATATTTGAAGTAGCATATATATAAGTTTGAAAATGAAAAATAATTTGACTTCATAATACTGATTCACCCCCCCTCTCAGTATTATTTCCAACAAGAATGTCACTTTTACTTTAAGAATTCAACATTACCATGAATCTCATACCAATACTAGGGCTATAGGCTTGATCATTTGGCTACCCCACTCAAAACTGATTTGTTTCTTTGAAAAAAATAACATTTGGAATATTACAGCAAAAAACAATTTGAAAATAAGTTTGAAAGCTACCAAAAAGGTAGGGAGCGATTGTTTTTAGGGAGTGCACTCCTGAAAATGCTCTTGAGGTGCTCTGGAGCTGCTCCCGCTCGAAGTGTGAATTAGGAGTGGGAGCGTGAGGGGGCGGGTGCTCCCCCATAACCTTGACTACTAGCCTTAAAGATATGGGGACACTACCTAGTAGAGATAAGTTTTCTGCTCAAAAGTGACCATCAAAGTTTGCAATACTTGTTTACCCAAAAGGACCTGAATGCTAGGCAAAGACGATGGAGTGAAATTTTAAGCGAGTATGACTTTGGAATTTTATACAGTAAAGGGAAAGAGAATGTAGCAGCAAATGCTCTAAGTAAAATACCAAGGACCTTTTCCCTTATAACCCATCAAGGTAGATTTGAGGGGGCCATTAATTTAAAAGTAAGATTTGGGCTTGATCGTAAAGGTCCAAAAGAACCTAAGTTTGATGGATATGAATTAGAGTATGATGGATTGCTACAATTCCATGGCAGAATGTATATTCATGATAGTAGAGATAACTGAAACACCATCTTTAAGGAAGCCCACAGAGCATTATATTGTGCGCATATTGCTGTAAAACCTATTGTTCCGAAGTAGGTATTTAAGTGATATTCCAAATAAATAAACAATGCAACAAAATAAAATTAAAAACAAGCATTAAAAACACATGAAACACTATAAATGTGGAACTATTGAGCCATATATTATGAAATATGAGAACATAAGTACAATATATAAATGAAGTGGTGCACTTGGGCTTGTCTCAAGGACAATATGGACCAAACCTAGGTGATGGAATAATTGAGATGATGGCTATTCAGTTACTATAGCACTCTGCACTACATCGTGCCAGTAAAACTACTGATCTGTTGAATTTTATTTGCTGGAATGTGGCCGAAAACTGCCCATAAATTTTTTTCCTTTTAGCCTTAGAATTCTTGGAAAAAACCTGGAAAAACCCAGAAGGGAATTTCTCTGATTTTGGCTTTGGATTTTTGGCCTCCTTAGAGCCCGTCTTCGGCTACTACTGCCAGATTCGATTTGTAGGAAACAACTCGCAATTCCACTTGGAAACACCCCTCAAATGCTACTTTCACCTGTGACAGTTGATTCCTTGCTCCCTGTATGATCCTTGGCCCGGATGGCTGCTCTCCTAAACCCCACGCAATTGCTGCCAGAGGCCACTATGTAGTCCCTTTTCCTAGAAATGTGTACTGCTATAATTATTGATTGGATGGATGCAAAAATCTGAGAAAATATCCTCAACCGCCTACCTTTCCTACTCCAAGAACCCCCATCAAGCTAGGGACCTCCTGGCCGACTCAATCCTCTTCTACATATTTCTGGTTGCCCATAAAATACATAGTTAACCTGTCTGCATGTCTGGGTGAATTGTAAATCGATACTGGAACTCCTACAATCTCTATGGAATAGCCTCCCTAGGGCAGGCATGGATAGTCCCCCGAAGTAGAGGTTGAATCTTCCTTGCGAAAGACTCATCGCTAAACAGCCGGTAGACTCGCTAAGCAATAGAGTGTACAAAGGTAAGTTTGTTTGTCAAATGATCAGAATGCTCCAAAATGAGAGTTCCTTCCCCTTTTATCACTTTGGGGCCCCTTAGCCTCTTGTGGGCCCCTCCTTCCACTAGTTCGATTTCCCTCCAACATATTCCTTGGCCCATTCGAATTATTCAAGTGGGTGGCCCCCACATTCCACTAGCTGCCAGAAATAAAGTCAAATTTCCTAAAGTTCCTAAGTTCTGCGTGTTAGGTCCTCCTCCTAAGCCAAAAATGATGCCAATATTGTCTAGTTCCACCCTGTGACTAATACATTTGAGAAGGGACATGACAGTCCTCCCCTCCCAAATGTTTCTTTCCCTCAAGCAATCTCAAAGTTGGGTGCTCCAATATATGCTCACCCTCCCAGGTGGCATCCTCTTCTGACAAGTTCTTCCATCATACCAAAAACTCCCTGATGGTTATGCTCCTTAGTCTGCTCTCCCTGCTCTCTATAATGGCCTCTGGTTCCAACACCAAATGGCCCTCATCATCTAATGGGGGTAGATCAGCTGTTGCCGTCACCTGTTGTCCCAACACCTTCTCCAGGCATGAGGCATGAAATACGTTATGGATTCTACTCCCAGGAGGTAACTCTAGCTCATAAGCCACCTCTCCAACCTGCCTTGTCACCTGGTAGGGCCCATAGAAGCATGGTTGTAGCTTATTAGCCCCCTTATGTTTTAGCGTAGCCTGCATGTAAGGCTACAACCGGAGGTACACTATGTCCCCCTCCTCAGAGTGCCTCTCTATCTTGTGCTGATCTGCATACAATTTTATTTTTTATTTTATATATATATATATATATATATATATATATATATATATATATATTTCTGGGCTATCGCTAGATTACCCTTCAGAGATTTGAGGATATCTTGGCTCTCTTGGACCCATTATTTGGCCTTTGGGGCCTGACTGTCTCTGAAAATAACATTACCAAAATTTAGAGCATCGTAACCATAAAGTGCATGGAAAGGAGTCATACCAATAGACATGTGGTGTGTGGTGTGTAGCAAAACTTGCCCAAGTGCAACCACTGAATCCACTTCCTCTACAGACCTGTCACATAGTTTCTTAGGTACACCTCCAACCACTAGTTGACCCTCTTTGTTTGGCCATCTATCTGAGGGTGATAAATGGTGCTAGGAGTGAGCTTTGTCCCAAACAACTTGAATATATCCTGCCAAAATCCACCCATAAATCTATTGTCTTTGTTGCTCACAATGTTCTCGGGGAGTCCATGTAGTCTGAAAACCTCCCGGAAGAACAACTCGGCATCCTGGGAAACTGTGTATCTAGTGGGGATGGTGAAGAAGTGGGAAAATTTGGTCAACCTATCAACCACCACATATATGTAGTCCTTCCCCTATACCGTGGGGAGCCCAGTGACGAAATCCATCAAGATACTTTCCCATTTCCCCTTTGGAATGGGAAGTTGTTGTAATAGCCCTACAGGGTGAGTCAACTCCCCCTTGTTCTGCTGGATTGCCTCACACTTCCTTACATGTTGTAGCATGTCCCCCTTGAGGCCTTTCCATGTGAATCTCTCCTGAAAAGCCATGTAAGTCTTTCGTAACCCCTGGTGTCTGGTCAGTGGTGAATCATGAGCTACCTGGAGTATCCTCTACCTCATCTGCAAGTTAGGATCCAAGTAAATGTGCCCCTTATAATAGATGACCTCATCCATCACTTGGTAATGCTCATCTACATGTGTCCCCTCCAGCACCTCAGATGCCTTCCTGTCCTTGGAGTACTCTACCAATAGCTGAGCCTTCCAATCTTAGTAGATGCTCATAAGAGATGATCGAGCCAGTCTCCTGGATAGAGCATCGACCACCAGATTGTGCTTGCCCTGCACATAATCAATATCAAAGTCGTAGGCTTGCACCTTGCTGACCCATCTCCGCTGCCTGTCATTGAGGCCCTGTTGCCCCATGAAATCTCAAAGACTGTTGTGATCAGTCTTCACTCAAAATCAGTTGCCCACCAAGTACTGGCAGAACTTGGCTAATGCATGAATAATGGCCATCATCTCCTTGTCATATATGGAATATGATAGGTCATGCGGTAGGACATTCTGACTCTTGAAAGCTATGGTGTGCTCCTCCTGTGAAAATACGGCTCCAACTCCTACCCCTGATGCATCAAACTCCACCATGAATGGATGGGAAAAATATGGCAGTGCCAAAATAGGGCAACTTCTCATCACCTCCTTGAGCTGATTGAAGGCGGCCTGTGATCCCTCAGTCCATGCGAAGGTCCCTTTCTTGGTCAAGTCAGTCAAGGGTGCTGTCAGCTGTGAGAACCCTTTGACAAACTTCTTGTAGTAAGTGAAAATGCCCAAGAAGCCTCTCAACGTAGTCACGTCTTGGGGTACTGGCCAATCTTGGATGGCCTAGATCTTCTCCCCATGAACATTCACCCATCGGCTCCAATGATATGCCCAAGATAAAGCATCTCTATCAATCCAAACTTGCACTTGGAGAGCTTGGCATAAAATTGTTGCTCGTCTAGAATGCGCAGTACCTCTTCCAAGTATTGGAGGTGCTCCTCCATATCTTTCTATAGATCATGAGGTCATAAAAAAATACTAGCATGAATCTCCTCAGTTTCCCCTGAAAAATATGGCTCATGTAAGATTGAATGTGGTAGGAGCATTGGTCAGCCCAAATGGCATGACCAAAAACTCAAAGTGCCCTTAGTGGCACCAGAATGTTGTCTTCGGGATGTCCTAATCCCGAACTCTGATCTAGTGGTAATGTGAATGCAAATTGATATTAGAGAAGTACTTGTCTCCTCTAATCTCATCCATTAGCTCATCAATGTGGGGAATGGGGTATTGATTCTTGAGGGTCTTCCTGTTAAGGGCTCTGTAGTCGATACACATCCTGAGGGTCCCATCCTTCTTCTTCACCAACACTACGGAAGAAGTGAAAGGAATAGAACTAGGTATTATGTGACTAAAATCAAGCATTTCCAAAATAGCCTTCTCTATCTCGTCCTTATAAGCTTTGGGGTACCTATAAGGAGTAGTGATTACTACCTGTATACCTGACTCTAGCTTAATGGTGTGCTCAAACCCTCTATCTGGTGGCTGCCCTAATGGAATGTCCCCAAACATTACTGTGTACTTGTCTAGTAGAGCTTATATATCGGCTGGTGGTGACTGTGCATGTACCCCAACCTCTTAGATCCTCAACTCAACTTCCCATGCAATGTCCCCATGTTGAAGATCTGCCACCATCCTGTGGGCCGAAACTGTCTGAGGCAGATAAGACTGCATGCTTCTCAAGACCACGAGTTTGCTATATGGCCCCATGAAATCCATCTCAGGTTTCCTCCAATCTGTCGAACTCACCAAAGGGAATACAACCACTGGAAACTCGTCACCACATTGGTGTCTGGCACATCGACCACAAAGAAATGGTCTGTCATCGAGTAGTTTCCCATAACTACTATCAAGGAGGGCATATATATGGTACACTGGATGGTTTGGTCACCTCGAACTAGGACAAAGAACCCCTCAAACTATGCTATGGTGAGGCCCCTCCTTTGTATGAGTTGTGCATCTATGAAGTTGTGAGTAGCCCCACTATCCAATAGTACCGACAACCTCTGTCCTTGTACCGTACCTTTGATCCTGAGTTTCAAAAACTTAGGAATCCTGCATAGAGAAGCAAGGACTCCCCTTGATGAGGCAAAGGATACCCCTCCCCGTGTAGGTGGGGGTGGTGGCCCTCTATCCCCAAAATTATCTCTATCTGTCCCACCACAATCTTGCTCCACCTTGTCCTCTTGGTCACTGTCAAAAGTGACCTCAATGTAATGTTCTCTATCCATTGTGCACTTATGGCATGGTGCCTAGGGCTCTCTGCACGTGAAGCATAGCTTCCTCCTCCAGAGGTCCTTTCGTGTCTCCTCATCTAGTTGTCCCCTCCCTTGTGTGGTCCTTGGTGGTGGGGGTCTAGTCTCATGTCCCTTCTGTGGGAAAGGGGTCCATACAGGAAATGGAATTTTGGTCTTCGGGATGGCCCCCTATAAGTCTTTAGCACACACCACTGCTTCTTGCAGCGTAGAGGGTCCGCGTGACTTCACCATTCTACACAGAAGCTCAAGTAAGACCTTAATGAAGGTGTATATCCTCCTGGCTTCAGATAGATCTGGGACCATCACTAACACATGCATAAAATTAGAAAAGTACTTCTCTGCATTGCCTGTTTGGCACAATTGTGTCAGCTCCCTGAAAGATGTCTCTGGATCCCTTTGATCAAATAGCTCCACCATCCTCTTGGTGAAGTCCTCATAAGAAACTATCTGGGCATGCCCCAAATGGTTAGGCCGTGAAACCACGAGTCATGGGCTTCTCCTTCCAAGTGTCGCACTGCCATCTTAATGGCCTCTTGTTCCATCATCCAGTCGAGTTGAAAGTATGTGTCCATCTTTTCAACCTAATCCCTAGTTGTGCACTTTGTAGTGCCATCAAATGTAGGGAAGTACATCCTCCCTATAGTTCTCTATAGCTCATAGTTTTGGGTCCCTTGTCCTTTGTACCCCTTGTTCTTCTCACTCTACTTAAGCTTGCATTAACCTCTAAAGGAGGGGGCTTCTTTGAAATCTTAGTTCATCGCCTGCCACTCTCTAAAGTAATCCCCCATCTGGGGAGTGTCTTCCTCCCTTGTTGGTTTGATTTGTGCTATTGGCATGAAGGAGGGTATTGTAGCCCTAGTATCTATAAATGAAATTATTAGATTTCATGGAGTACCTAAGAAGATCATATCAGATAGAGATTCACGATTTACTTCAAGATTCTCGACTTGTATGCAGTCAGCCTTAGGAACTCAATTAAATTTAAGTACAATTTATCATCTTGAGACTGATGGACAAATAAAAAGGGTGAACCATGTACTAGAAGATATGCTAAAAATGTATGTTATGGACCAACAAACACACTGGGAAAAATACTTGCCCTTAGTTGAATTTGCATAAAATTATAGTTACCATAGTTCGATTGGGATACCTCCATTTGAAACATTGTATGGAAGCCTTTGAAAGAAACACCGTTAAATTGGGATAACTTAGAAGATCAAGTGGGAAAGAATTAATTTAAGAGATGGAGGAAAAGGTAAAAAAAATTAGGAAATGATTGAAGGAGGAAAAAGATAGACAAAAGAGTTATGTTGATGCTCATAGGACAAATAGGAATTATGAAGTAGGGGATCAATTTTTCATTCACATCAGGCCAAACAAAGCACCATTAGATTTGGAAAAGGGAAAAAGTTATCACCCTAATTTATAGGGCCATTCAAAATCATAAAAAAAAAGATTGGACTTGTCGCCTATCATCTTGAACTGCCACACCATTTGCATAAAGTTCATAATGTATTTCATGTATCTGTGAGACATTACATAGCTGAAAAATATCATAACCTTCAATGGAAATAACTGCAAGTATCAAACAAGGAAACCATTTCAGTCAAACCATTACGTATACTAGAACGTAGGGTTTGACAACTTAGGAACTGCTTGGCAGACCAATTTAAGGTCTAACGGGACAAGTATAGCCTTGGATCGATGACCTGGGGAGACATAGAGACTATATGTCAAATATACCCCAACTTGTGTTGATTTTGAGGAACTTAAAATGTTATTTTTTACATATTTACTTTATTTTGAGTTGGATACTTAGACTATTATTTTGGATTATCACATCTAAAAATGAATTTTTATTTTTCTGGTACATGGATACTAATAAGAAACATGTTATTTGCTTAACTCTGCTGGTACATGGTATATGTTATTTGCTTAACTTTGCTGGTGTGGATACCAATATGAAATATGTTATTTAATTAACATTATTGAAATGTGGATACCAATATGAAGTTTAGTATTTAGTTAACTTTGTTGTGAAATCTAAATTATGAATCATGTTATGGAAGAGATATCTATAATTTTATTTTATTTCACATATCGACATGATTGATGAAATGGAAATAAATGGATGAATACTTAATATGAAAGCTAACTTACAAATATATGGGATGGACATGTCCAAGTACGTTATATCGTAAATAGGAACATATATGAAATACATAGAAATTGTTATTTAAATACAATTTGTTTTGAATAGATTGATGGATATGTTATAATGTATGGACAAGGGATTACATTGCAGATAGCATCATTGCCAAAATGACCACGTGATGACAAAAATCCAATAACAATTGGGACTCAATGAGATTGAATGCTAAGGTGTTGAACCTGGTCCTATTGGGAGGGGTGGAGGTGCTTCCCACCATTTATCATCCAAAACCTGGAGTCATGGGAGGATTGTGTGAATCATGCTTCGCTAGGCATGTGATGATGACTATCAGATGCCTACTAGGAAATTAGGTCGATATAGTCAACACTGTCATCCTTAGAGTCTATGAATGGTTAGATAAGCATAGCTGACGCCATGACATACTCCAATCGAGGACGGATAGGATGGGAGCGGAAGAGATTAGGAAGGATAGCATGATTCTAGAATATCTTGGGAACTCCGCTGGGGCAGAGCATGATTATTATAGTTGTAAAAATATAAATGTTCAGAACACAAATTTTAAATATCCTCAGGTTAAGCAAAACATTCAATTATAAAATGTAAGTCTTACATGATTATACTAATCACTAAATAATTACACTTTGACATGCTATATGAACCCTAACTTCGGGACAAAGTTTTATGAATGGGGCTATATGCAATGACCCACCTACAATTACAAACATAATGTAAATATTAGCATGCATACGAGGCATGCATATGATAGCTACATATGCATGCATCGCATGCACTACACTAGTATACATACTAGCTAATATAAGATAATGAATTGGTTTTGAAGTAAATATCTAGCGCATTAGAATATAATGATTATATCAAATGAGATACTTGATATGCATACCATCATCATAATAGATGATTCCAAAAATAAAGTTAATACAATAGTTAAACAAAATAAAAGGGATTTTTAAAAGCTAAAAGAACTTTTATGTATCTATATATATATATATTATATTATATTATAAAAACCTAAATAAGAATAATGGAAAAAGGACATATGACGTTATTTTGTCAAAATCGTAAACAACCTCAATAATTAAAAGTAAATTGAATTAATAAATAAAATGTAATAAAATATAAGATCAATAAAAAAAGACATTAAGAAATTAAATGGCTAAAAAAAAATAATAACCATGATTCTCATGAATTATATAAAATAAGTCCATCACTCAATTTGTGATTGTATCAAAAAAAAAAAAGAGCAAGGTGGAAGCTAAAATTTGCTCCACTTGTGACCGACAAAGAACCAACAAGAACATAATTTATTAAATCAAGACCTTGAGATGGTGAAGAGCAGGACAGTGGCAGGGTTGGTGTATAAGAAGAGAGGTGGGGGGTTATCACAGAGGGAGAGTGGTTGTTAGTATTCTCTTTGGAGTTGAAGGAACGTCTTTTTTCTTGGGTTCTGAGGGGCTCTTGAACTTTGAAGAAATTTTATTGCACATTAGAAATTTTGAAGAGACTCACTTACAGAAGGAAACTAAGCCTCGGTTGTTCTTAAAGTTTTTGGGCATGAGGGCCTAATTACTTCAAATTTTGAAGTACTTTGGCACTGGGTACTGATATTGTCCCCAGTTTGGCAGGGAAGTTTTGGTCTTTTGGTAAAGAGAGCGAATTTGGAGTGATGAAAGCTCGGGATCAACTTCAAACACGGAAGCTAGGATGATAAATTCTTCTTTATAAAATTACTGTCTACATGCTAGGCTTTGATATTGTCAAATTATGTTAATTAGGGGTTAGGGTATTACATTGCTCCACGTAGTTTTACCACAAAGATAGGCTTCATATATTCTCAAATTTCTTGTCACATTCCTACCTTGTATTGTATCATGCTTCCACAAAGATATTGCTCCATATTTCATTGTCTTAGGTTTGATCCTTGATGCCTTATCCTTGAGAAATCTCAACCTTCAATCATCAAACTAGAGAGATAACCATAGAGTTTCCTCTGGGCTACTTCAAATAAATATTTGGAGTGCCTTGACTTGATTCATCCATGTCTGAATCAGATTTTGGATCCCTTCCATAAATTTTGGATATTTTCTTTGGAGACTTCTGTGACTTTGATTTTATTCTTGTCAATTTTCTACTTGGATGTTGTTTGGATACCATATCATCATTTCTTGGATGAACTTCTAGTTTCTTGATTTATGTAAGGTTCCATGAATATTTGGCCTTAGATCTATAACTGATCACATAGAAATTTTGAATCTTTAAAACTTGCATCAACACCAAGAATATATAATGGGAAACTCATATAGAGAGAAATAAATTTCATAGGAACTCACGTTATAGAGAGTGATAGGGACTCACATCAACACACTAGAGCATGCTTCTGGATCCCTCTCGGCTCATGTTAGATCCATATTTAAGATAGATCTATGCTGGTATTATTTTCAATACATAAATAAATACTAGCTTCCAAAACTACCCACGGAAGCTCTATTTCTAAAATAAACAAACCTATTCACCCTAATGAATGGATTCTTTAAGAGTAATTTAACCCATATTTTATTTTAATATTCTAGTGTTATTGTTAAACAAATTTTTTGTTTTTAGTGATTTTAATCGAAAAGAAATACCATATGTACATTTTCAAACACATCCTTGTACATATTTAGTGATAAAATGGATATTTTTTAGTTTTATTTTTGTTTTGTTTCCCAACACCGGTAGGACTACTACAAATCGATTCAAAACACCAAAATTCTAGAGGCCATAATTGGTGATGGTACTTGCTTTCATATTACTTGAATCCTCCTACACTACAATACAGGTGACACCTCCATAAATTTGAGCAGAAAGAAACCAATTTTGTTTTGCTCCACGGTTTGTCATCTTATGCATATGATCTAACTTTGCGGTAGGGAGCATTTGTGGCCACAACTTGTATTATGTTGATATATGATTGGATTAGTTAGCATCATTGCATGCATTGGAAAAGCACACTCATTCACTCTTATATGTAACTTGAATCCTGTTGAAGTGGATGAATAAATCGAATGATTGACCCGCAGCCCTCTAGAGCATTTATTTACGTTGCTCTTCCTCTAAGATCTCGTAGCATTGCTGCCATTGTTGTTGTTGTTGTTGTTATTCATGAAAATATAGAAAAAGAAATTATCAATACCCTTTGTAAAGAGGATGCCTCAGAGAGGTCGTGGAAATTATTTTGTATAATCGTCTTTCAGAGTTGGCAACATATGTCACTCTCTTACAAGCATGTGCCAAGGCAAAAGCTTTAGCACAAGGAAAATAGGTCCATTCTCATATGCTTAAAACATGAATTAATGGAACAACCTTCATTGAAAACCATATTGTCAACTTCTATGCCAAGTGTAGAACTGTGGGAGATGCACACAAAGCTTTTGAAAAAATTCGCACGAGAAATATATTTTCATGGAATAACATGATTGTAGGTTATGTTGGTTGTTGGGACATGGACAATGAAGGGCAGCTTTTTAGTGAGATGGCCGAGCGAAACACGTTGTCATGGACTACTATGATTTCAAGATATGCCAAATGGAGGAGCACAAAGGATGCACACTAGTGGTTCGACATAATGCCTATAAATAATTTCATTTCCTGGACTACAATGATCTTGGAATATACAAAAAGTAGGCAGTGCAAGCAGGCATTTGAAATGTATTGTGAAATGCAACGAGCAAGCATGAATTCGGACTAGTTCACATTCAGAAGTATTCTTAATGCGTGTGCCAGCATAGAAGCTCTAGAAGAGGGTAAACAAGTCCACACTGGCATAATAAAAAGTGGATTCAAGTTATATTTTTTTGTGGGGAGTGCCCTTGTTGACATGTATGCTGAATGCAGGGATATAGATCATGTGCACAAGGTGTTTGATAAATTGTCTACACAAGATGTATATATATGGACAATGTTAATTGTAGGATACAAAAGATTGAGGAGAATGGAATTTTCTTGCCAAATTTTTGATAAAATTATATAAAAGAATTTGGTCCCTTGGAATACAATGATATTAGGATTATTCAATATGGATTTTTTGAAGAGGGTCTTAGACTTGTTTGTTGTTGAAATTTCTAAGTCTATCCATTAGAATTTTTATATGTATTCTTCTGGTTTATTTCTCCTACTTGTTAATTACAAACAAGTTATTTAAACATATAAACATCAAAATAAACACAATACAGTCTCAACCATCTACAGATCAACAACTAAAAGAAAACAAACGCACAAGTGACACCGTTATTTTTGGACAATCGTCCCTGGAAAAACCCAATGCGGGAAAATAGATGCAGCTATTATGAGGGTTTATTATTATGCAGTATTTCCTTGAGTACAACTGGGTGGAAAATTGGCTCACCCTATAGAGAAAAACAACCAACATTAGTGCATCTCTATTCAGAAACAAGTATTCATAAAACCTATCCCATGAAACCCTCTCCAACAACTCTGAGGCACTACGTCAACCTCCTGCTACTACGTATCAGCCTCATAACCCTCTGCATCAACCCTTTGAGGCACTGTGCAGCCTCTGGGATCCTTTGCATCACTCATGCTACCTTCTACATGGATGATGCAGGCCCTCTAGCCTCTGCGTTATCTCTGTTGGGCTCTGTGTGGCCCGCTCTGGATACTGTTTCTCGCTCACTACCTCTGTGCTGGTCTCTTAGCACTATCTCTGCCTCTTTATCTAAGACTCACTTCCCCTCACTAATGATCACTAGTTCAACTTTTCTTAGCAACCCTGCTCTAGAAAATCGAATGACTGATCACTCTGGTGTGTTTTCCAACTGACCCTCAAGCCTCCTCTTATACTTTTCCTGTTGGTCCTTCAACAGCCGAGATTAAATATCTAATCAATGTCTAAGATTAGATTTGACTTGATCCATGACTTTTGGAACCTTATAACCCAATTTTATATTAATACCCATTAATAATTTATTTATCCTAAATTTAGACTTTGGAACTCCATTAAAAATATTAATTATTTTAATATCTCCCAAATGGGTATAATATGTCCAAAACATTTCTCGGCCTTCGAGATCTCATGTTCTTTAGCCTCTCCACTGATTTTCATGGCTAGAGCACATCCGATGCTACCCAAAATCAACACTCCCTCTTTGCAAGGATTGTGCTCTAGTAATTCTACTCACTAAGCATTACTCTGATTATATGGCATCAGTACCTGTGCTGATGCTAGGCCTCCCCACCCAACATCCTCTGCACTATTTCATCCTATACTGCTACCCATGGCTTTGCCACTACCACTGATACATTCGTACGATAGCTCCCTCTATATCCGTGCTACTGTTGGTCCTTTCTCCCAACATTACATCTGCACTGCAACCCCCTCTCATTATGTTGCATCGTGCTACTACTTATTGCTGCTACACTGCAACTCATTTACTGATAAGTAAGTAACTGATCCACCCAACTTTTGACATCCTTGTCAGGCTAAAACCACTCTTGATGCTAAAGCTATCTTTGCTGCTAACAAGTGCTCCCTCTACTAACCTCTGCGATGCTACAACAACTCCCTGCATATCACACTGTTAAACACCTCTCTGTGCCATCCTACACTGGTGCAACACTCTCCGCGCCTCTCGCACTATTGCAGCTTGCTAGCCTCATGCTGCACGGGGACTCCTGCAATGTAGCACTCTCTGTCACTTCATCCGAATCTGTTTCTACCAATATCCACCAGTCCTGCCATGGAAAATTTTAGGGGCTAATATTCACCCTGTGGGCTAATTTTCCATTATTTTTCCACAAAAAGATTCGCCAATTTCCATTTTTATAAAAGATGATTCGCCCAAATTTTAGAATATAAAATTATTTTACCTTAAAAATCGCCAACGTTATATAGAGACTATATATAAAATGATTATAAATTTGAATAATTTTACAAATATATCAATAAACATTTTATAGTTTTCATATTAGGGATTAGTGAGATTCGCCAATGTTTTAAAGTTCAAGAAAATTTTTCATCCTTAAAATTTTCCCTGAGTCCTGCTACTCTCTCCTTGGGGCTTCCATAGCAAGGTATAATCCAAGAGGTTGGGTACCTCAAGGATCTTGCCCCTCATTGCATGTATTCTTCCTCACTATAGCTCGATGTCTCTTCACCTCTTCTCTAGAGGTACATGAGCACTCATGGCACAATCGTCATCCTCCTTGACATCCTTCTCTGCATTCGCTGGCGCTGCCTTAGAGTTAGACGCCTCTCCCTTATCCTTGTTCCTCAGACACTGGTTCACATAATGACCTAGTTCCCCATAGTGGAAGAACTTGACCTTGGAGAGGTCCTTATTCTTCCTCTTCAACTGCTTTCCCATAGATGCCACAACTGCATCCTCTTCCTCTTCCTTCTTGATCTAGACTTCTTTTCTACTACATACCACCTTGCTCAACCACCTGATCTCCTCTTGATGAAGAGCCGCCCACAATTCTTCCCAATCTGGAATATTTTCCCTACCCAGTATGCTTTGGAAAAATGTCTCCCACTCCTTGTAGATTGCATTAAGTGTGGTCCTTACCGTCACCTCTTCTTCCGGCGTGGATCCTATGGTAGTCAGTTGGTCCCGGATCTCCGTCAACTGATTGAGGAATTGATCTATCTACTCCCCCTCCTACATCTGGTATGACCACAACTAATTCTGAAGTAACATCTTCCTCTGCATGGAAGTATGCTGGTACAACGTCTTCAAGGTGTCCCACATTTCCTTTGTCATCTCCTTCTCGGTAATATGTTGGATGACATGATCCTTGACCTCGTCAATGATGCTTCATTTTTCCTTGGCCATTGCTTCCTCGTACTTATCATTAGCTGTCAAGTCAGGTGGGATAGCTATTATTCTCAAGGCCAAGCCCTTGATGCGATGTCTATCTAGAATGGATAGGATGTTGGCCTTCCATACTACAAAGTTGGATGCCTTGTTCAGCTTGTCCTAATCCCTCAACCCATTCACAACCATCTCTTTGCTCTTCTGTCGACTCATCCGAGTCTCTCTACTTCCTGCCTGGAAGTTCTCTCCTAGATTCCCTTTGAGTACTGATTTCCCTTCTGGAAATCCTCCTGCCAATCATCAAGTTGCACCTCTTTGATCTTCTGTGCACTTGCAACACTGATCTAGATTTCTTGGCTATAAATCTACCTCAGTAGCAACTCCCTCTTACTTGGTTTTTCCTCATTAGATATTGTTCTATCCATAGTACCCCACCAACTTCACTCCTACAAACTGCCCACAGCTTCCTATGTCTTAGAAATTGAAGGACTAAGCCTCTAGGCTTTGCAGAATCCTGACACTGGAAAATCAGCTCCTTCAACCAACTGCGTCAACCCTCCTAGTCTTAGTGTGGCTCTACATGAGCCTCTTTCTGCCCTCCTTAGCCTCTACGTTGGCCTCTCTTTGGCTCAGACTGATGACGCAACTCCTCTGCGTCAACCCTTATTCTATTGATTCTGCAAGGATAAGCTTTTGTCACTCGGGACAGTTGATTCTACTGCAAATGCTCTACTTTGCTAATGCCTTCAACTCTCCTGTGATCCACAACCACGCTCTAATACCATGTTGAAATTTCTAAGTATATTCTTTAGAAATTTTATCTGTATTCTTCTGGTTTATTTTTCCTACTTGTTAATTACAAGCAAGTTATTTAAACATATAAACATCAAAATAAACACATTACAGCCTCAACCATCTATAGATCAACAACTAAAAGAAAAAAAACACACAAGTGACGCTGTTCTTTTTGGACAATCATCCTCGCAAAAACCCAATGCAGGAAAACCGATGCAGCTATTCTAAGGGTTTATTATTATGCAGTATTTCCTTGAGTACAACTGGGTGCCAAACTGGCTCACTCGATAGAGAAAAACAAACGGTAGCAGTTCCTCTCTATTTGGAAAAATGTATTCAGAAAACCTATCCCACGAAACCCCCTCTAGCAACTCTGAAGCACTGTGTCTGCCTCCTGGTCCTCTTCTTCAGCCTTAGAACCCTCTGCATAAGCCCTCTAAGGCACTGCATAGCCTCTGGGACCCTTTGCGTCACTCCTGCTATCTTCTGCGTGGAGGATGCAGGACCTCTGGCCTCTGCGTTGTCTCTTCTGGGCTCTGTGTGGCCTACTCTGGCTACGGATTCTCTCTCTCTATGCCTATATGCTGGTATCTCGACACTATCTCTACCTCTCTATCCAATACTCACTACCCCTCAGTACTAATCACTGATTTGACTTTGCTTGGCAACCTCGCTCTAGCAAATCGAATGATTGATCACTCTAGTGTGTTCTCCAACTGATCCTCAAGCCTCCTCTTATAATTTTCTTGTTGGTCCTTCAATGGTCGAGATTAAATCTCTAATCAACGACAAATATTATACTTGGCTTGATCCATGAATTTTGGAACCTTCTAACCCAGTTTTATATTAATACCCATTAATATTTTATTTTTCCTAAGTTTAGACTTATGATCTCCATTAAAAACATTAATTATTTTAATATCTCCCAAACCGGGTACAATTTGTCCAAACCATTTCTGAGTCTTGGAGATCTCATGTGCTTTAGCCTCTCCACCAATTTTCATGGCCATAACACATCCAATGCTTCGCTAAGTCAACATTTCCCAAATGAAACATGACAGTTACACTTAAGTGTTCTGAGTGCATGGGCTAATCTAGCTGCTCTAGGTTATGGAAAGCATATCCATTCCCACTATCAAAAATGGATTTGAGCCATATATGTCTGTAATCAATGGCCTTGTTACAATGTATTTCAAACATGGTACTATAGATAATGCCTACGCAATATTCAATAAAATGTGTGACAGAAATGCAACCACATTCAATGCAATGCTTATAGGATATGCCCAACATGGGTGTGGTAAAGAAGTTTTGCAGTTGTTTGAACAAATGCTAGAGGCAGGCATTAATCTTGATCACATCACGTTCATTGGTTTTCTCTCAGCATATATCCATGCAGGCTTAGTGGATGAAGGCTTCCTCTATTTTGATGCAATGAGTCAAGATCATGGCATCACACCATTTCTTCACGTGCATGATGTGTCAGTGGAGGATAAGGAACAAATTCTTTTCCATCACAGTGAGAAGTTTGCTATTGCTTTTGCATTGATCAGCACCCCTGTAGGGACACTTATTCATATCATGAAGAACCTTTGAATATGCAGTGCCAGACACATTGCCACCAAATTCATTTGCAATATTGTGGGGCAAGAAATTATTGTTAGGGATGCAAACCGCTTCCATCACTTCAAGCATGGATTGTGTTCATGTTGTGATTATTGGTGAGGATTTGCTATCTTTGGCTTACATCCTTATGTGTTATAGATCTGAGCTGAAAATATATATGATAATAGAAATAAACCCAAGAAATAACAAGATCTGAATATAGATAGAAATGCTTCACTTTATTAATCAAACCCTTAAGGTAGGGCAACACTATACATTCACTCCTTAAGGAAGGAGAACACTCCATAAGCCATATGCCTGTTCATACAATAATCCTTCACATCTCTCAATGGGGAGTCTCTAGCCTCCATATAGGCCTCATACATACAATACCATGGGTCATTACCATGGTTCCCTTAATAACATCTATCTAATACCATGGGATTATTACATTATTGCTAACTAATTGTGGTCCCTTACATGATATGGGTTAACCACCTTATTTATTACTATGGCCCATCCCATTATTACATTATTCCCTTAGGTACCTCCCTCTGTACCCCATATTATCCCCCCTAGGTATACTACATTATGCAAGTGTCGGGAGCTTGATGTACTGCACACATATTAATAAATGCTTTGAGTTTTTGCCTTTTTGATTGGGGTTCAATCTCTGAAATATGTTCTTGAAAACTCTAGTAACAGTTCCTTTTCGATACTTAGACATTGCAAATTTGAATGGGTGATGCAAGTCCCATGATTTTATATTCTTGGTAACGACAACCTAAATATTATAGTTTCACTTGGATTCTTCTAACCTTAAGGATCTACACAACACCAATGAATTAGTTTTCAGATTGCAACATCCTGAAATTATATCAGTGTTTATTAGATTAGTTCAGAATCTAGAATGACATAGGTTTGTTCACTCAGAGGTTGTTAAATTAAAGTGTGTGTAGAGAATTGTTACTGATAGACTTGTATTTATCTCAAATTTTATTAATTTTTCTTTGTTGAGGTTAGTTACAGCCAGCATTAAAAGCATTAGTTGATTCACAATGGTGGGTTACTAAAAGTTTGTATTGGATGTCTACTACACATGGAGGCTTTGAGTGTGTAGATAGGATGCCAACCTATTTCTATCTCTAGTTTGATCTCTTCAAAAGGTAATTTATACATATTGATTTTTCTTCATTGTGTTATAGCTTCTCTAAACTTTGTTATGTATGCAGTCTCAAAAACCGTGAAAAATTGTTTATAAAGTTGCAGAAAATTGACAGATTATATCAGTCTAGTGTGTTTAGCTATCCCTAATATTGAAAGGATCCTCTTCTTATAGAATAAGATCAAAGTGAGATATCCAAGACCTAAGACCAAGAGTCAAAATTTCCACCAAAACTCCAAGTCCAACCCTCCTCCAAGTCACTTCTACATTCAAATTTAACCTTGGTCAAACTGCAACAAATCTGGTTAAACTATTCCATTCCCTGAAACTCTGAGCCTACTATAGTCGCAAAATTATTCTTGCACATGTGCTATATTCTTCTTGTGAGATTCAACTCCTTTTCTCCTTTTGTTGGTTCAAGAATTTTCTTCATTCATGTGCTTGATGGATGCCACAAATAGGTTGAGTTACCTTCAATATATATCTGTGCAAGAGATCGAATAGGTGGCTCTTGGAGCCCAAGCTAACTTGTTCCCTAGGAGGGCTGACTTGATAGTTTTGGTGGACTTTGTTTGCTTATTGGGGCCTGAGCCAAGTTCAGAGGTGATTTAGCCAAACAAATCTGGGTACTACTGGCCCTTTTAGCAACATTTTGCAGAGCGCAGACTGAGGTCTCACCCGAAGTAGTATGGGAGGGTGCTAGAACCATGTTTCTACACCCTGGAGATGTCTGATGAGTTCAAAGGGGTCCATAGTTTGACCCTGCGCAGGTCGCTACGCGCAATGTCCCGTACCTCATAGCCAGAACTGCTGCCTCTACACAACCCTAATCTGGGCCTGAACACTATTATTACCCAAGTCCTTACTGGTATTCCACTATTAGTTGATTAACTTAGCTTATTTGTATGCATTAAGTTGTACTTAGTAATATAAATCATTCATACAAGTGCACGGAGTAAATCAACAGTATGGGAGGGTGCTAGAACCATGTTTCTACACCCTGGAGATGTCTGATGAGTTCAAAGGGGCCCATAGTTTGACCCTGTGCATGTCGCTATGCGCAATGTCCCATACCTCATAGCCAGAACTGCTGCCTCTACACAAACCTAATCTGGGCCTAAACACTATTATTACCCAAGTCCTTATTGGTATTCCACTGTTAGTTGATTAACTTAGCTTATTTTTATGCATTAAGTTGTATTTAGTAATATAAATCATTCATACAAGTGCACGAAGTAAATCAACAATATATTTGAAATTTATATCAAACATGTAATAACCCAAGAAAAAATACACATAATTAAGATGAAACTTCTCTTTCTTAATTGCTTCCTCAGTTACAGACCCGGCTCCACCCTGTGCAATCAGCTGTAGGGGTTGTCGAACTCAGCTGCGGACTACTAGGCCTCCTACTCTACGACCCAAAACTTCCTTAGCTACTCAGACTCTGTCTATTCCTCTACTTTGCTTCGCTATCCTCTTCTATTTTAAGCCATCTCTTACATTTATAGCCTTGCTCTTTTTATATGATCCCATGGTCCATGGACCATGGGTAGGTTGAAATTACATTCAAAACTAGGGCGGACAACCCTATGACTCTAACATACTTCTGCGCTAGCAATTCGTGGAGCTTTACAACACTATTCAGTCAAAAACATGGGCTTTGAGCCCCAAAACATGCCTCGGGGGGGGATTTCATGCCTAATAGGCCCCCAACACAAACATCGTGACTTGCCCTTAAGTCACTCTGTCAATGCAGCAATATTGGCACAAAGTTCCTCCAACACTCCTCGAACTGTGTTGATGTCAGCAGTGCACTGAGCCGCTGTTTGCTAAATCTGTTGCATCCTTTGTTCTGAGACTGCCATGTCTGGGGTGCTTCTCTTCATTAATGTGTGTGTCCCCTTGATGTGCATGAGCTTTCCTTCGATGTTTTCCATGATTGTGAAAGCCTCGTCGATCCACGGCTTGATGCGTGCTTTGAGAACTACCTCCTTATGTCACGCCGCATCCACCTGCTCCTTCAGTGCCTTAGCTTGCTACGTCCTTGCAAGCCACTGGGTGAGGACTAGAGTCTGTGCATTTCCTCGAACACTATCGTATTGTTGCTAGAGTTCTCGCACCTCTATCTCTAGGCAGTAGATGTTGGGATCCTCTTGCAGAGTTGTGAGGACCTCAAGTGCTTGCACCAACAGAGTGGTGCAGTCTTGCACTGCACCTCTGATTTCTTCCAGTCCCGTTGTAATAGTGCTAGTGTACTATTCTCTGACTTCTTGGGGAGTGGAAGGTTGCGCCTTTAACCACAGCTTGATGATCTGAAGATTCAACTCTAGCTGAACCTTGGTTGTTTCTTCCCTAGCCTTGTGGACTTCGGCTTCCAACCTGTGGATCTGCACCTATAACGACAGATCTACTAGGATGGCCAACTCCGAGATGCGTCGGCAAGTGTCATCTACCATCTACACCAAATGTTGATTTTGCGACACTAATTCAACATGCTGCAAGCTGACCTCTTCCATGTTTATCTTTTGCTCACTGAGAACTTGGATCGTGCGACTCTCCCTAGTGTGCAGCTCTGCCATTATCCCATCTTGTAGTAGATATAGTGTCTCACGCGAGAGGGTAGGTATATTACGGTCAAGGCCTTTCATCATGCTAACGACAATTGATCCGCCTCATTTGATGAAACTAGAGCCCCCTCTGACAACACAATTGTGTTTGCCATCTGTGCACGCAACATTTTCTCTGCTGTCGAGGATCCTGTTGCAAGGTGGGTTGAAAAGGTACCAACTTGAGGGGGGCACACCTGTAACTCTTGTAGCTATGCTCTAAGGGCCTCCAACACAATATGGTGCTCTTGCATGAAATCCTAAAGGGCCTCGCCCGTGACATCATGCAATGTCTTGCCAATGTCATGCAGATCACCTTCAGTTAAGGTGATCAGGTTAATGGCCAATTTCAAGGCTTGACCTTCTTCCTTGGTCTTGCTCACTCTGCCATGTGTGGGCACTTCAGTTGTGTGGATGTGGTCCTTGGGTCCGCACTCCCTTTTGTTGTTTTTGCTTCCTCTACCTCCTACCTTGGCGAGGACATTCCTTGGCCCTCGTTTTCCTTCGCAGTTTCTGCATTATCCGCCTGTGCTATTACTGTTGCTTCAATGAACTTCTTTTTCTTGGCGGCTTTTTGTGCCACTTCCCCTGCTGCCCTTACCTCAACTGCTTGTGTTTCATTCCGCCTTTTTTTAGCCAATTGTGTGATGCGCAGCTTGGCATCATCCTTCTTCTTTTGCACTACCGCCCTCTCATGTTTTGCAAGATCTGGGGCGCACCATTCCGGAGGCCATGTCTCCAAGACAATAAAAGTGTCATCATTAGTGGCTACAAAAAGTAGCTTCGACCACTACTTCACCGGATCCTTATGCACCTTGATAAAAATGTTGTACATATCAGCTTTAAATTCTGCAAAGCTCTATAGACTATTGTACATCATGGGTGACAGGCATGGCTTCTGGTTGATCCACATCCAGATGTTCATCTCCATGTGCACTCAGAATATTTTCGTATCGCATATCCGTTTCACATCCTTTGTGGCCTAGAGCAAAGCGTACTTCGCAATATCCAGTAACTCTCTATCAATGTTGGGGAATTAACTGTCCTTCGATAGTTCTCCTGCTACGATCACTATGGATAGCAACAACCACGCATAGTGGAAGGTTTTACCCTACTCCTGGGCTTTGCAACAATTTTCCAAAAATTCTTTGTTGAGGAATTCAGACCAGTTGAATTGGACCCCCTCCACACACTGCTCGGCTAGTGCGACTACCGGCGCCGATACCTCGTCGGCGTGACACTTCTGCATAAATTTGCTGGCTAGGATTTAGGTTGCTACACGTACCCCTTTTTCCTTGATGTTGGAGATGGAGTAGCCCCTCTTCTTCTTCTCTATCTTGTATTTCGTCTTTATGGCTTTCGCAAGGGCCAAATCGTTGCCCTTTCCCTCAACTATGGTCATGGGGTCCTTTCCTTTGCAGGGGATCCGAGAAATGTAGTGAATTAGGTCTATTGTGATGGGGATAGGCTCCTCCAGCCATACATACTCATCATGCACCAGGCAAAGCAGCTGCTTGATGAAAAAAATGGTGATTGGCATGTGGTGGAAATGTGACACCCATAGTAAGTTTAGCAACCTGACCTTTTCCACACCGCGCAGCCACTTCCGCGGCTCTAGCGTTGTCACCACCCCCATAGTGTTCTGCTTCATGAGGTTGTTGGTATCTAGGTGAGGGAACTTCTCGCGGTCAGTGAGGTCCCAATCTTCAAACTTCATGGTTGGCACACAGCCTAGGTGTGTGCCTTCAAATACAATGTCATTTGGGAGGAGCAGGGTCTGGATTGAACTCTTGGTTTCGTCCAGGTCCTTTGGTACTTTGGTCTTCCATTTTCGTGGAGGACATATGCGGGTAGTTTTGTTGCACAATGTGTAGGTTGAATATCCTCCTGCATGAATTTGTCTTCTTCCTCTGCGATGATCAGGGCTTGAAAATCTTCTTCCTCCTCATCTGTTTCTATCGTGATAGCTTTCCCCTTCTCTTCCATCAATAATTTGCTGCGCAACGAGTTTCTAGGGGATAATGCATACAGGGGCCATTGCTTGTTTATCTTTCTTGGGCCTTGGCATACATGGTGATTTGGGGATCTCTGCTACAGCCTCGGAACCTTCAGGAGCATCCTCCATATTTAGGGCCTACATGGCCTTTCCGGTGGTTACCTCTTCAATTCCCAGACCATCCTTAGTTGTTGTCATTGTGTCTTGGCTGTAATCTATCACTTGCGAGTTCAGGGGCTCAATTATCACTCGACTCTCAATGGTTAGGGATCTACTCAATCGCTCAACTCTCAAATGACCAAGTGTTGTTTGTTGGGAAGCCCTTTGTGTTTTATAGCACCTTTTGAATTTGAATTCAACTGTTCCCCCCAATTTTGGTCCATTAACGCTTTCTTGGCGACAAATTTTCTCAAATCTTGCCCATAAATCATGTCTTAAATGCCTGCTACCTACTCCATTTGGCCTGAAGTCAAGCATCCCATCATGGATAGTGACTCCAATGGTCACTTTCTAGCCAACTCATGTGGTAGTGCAACCCTCTATGCACGGTCACACACCTTGTGACGCTCTGCTTTTGAGCACATCTCCCATATTGTGCAGCTCCCGGGCAAAATAGTCTATAGTCTTGCACTCCCTTCCAACTGCCTAGAGCACTAAGATTGTCCTTCCTATGGCTAGTTAGGTGGTTGAACCACCCATGCAGGGCTCCATCCTATCCTCTATCATGGTTTGTGGAAGCTTCCTACCTTCTATCGTCAGGGCCTACATCGCGCACTTCACCATCTGCAGCGTGCTACCCTGGTCACTATGTCTAACAATATGTAGTCCAAGCCAAGGCGTCAGACTGACCAATTCACTGCAATAGTTCCCAACTATGTCATTATGATTGTGCACACCTTGAATTTCCATCGTAGTTTTTTTGGCGACAAATTCCTCATTTATTTCGTCCTCCATCTTTTCGACTTCTGTGTCTATCAAATAACTTTTCCTCCATAACTGTACACTTTATTTTTCTACTTTATGGAGTCTAAGGTTTCCCTATTGGATTCCTTCCTCCAATTCCATGTGTTTTGTTTTGTGCGGCTATGTGATTTCCCCTTTCCAGGCTTCGTGAACCATTGTATCTATGAGTGCTACTGTGCATGGTCTAGGCTTTGCATGCTCTAGGGGGATCACAACCTCTGCTTCATACGTCAGTTTTGGTAGTGCCCGTGCGGTTAGGGTTTTTCACATGGTCCTATAAGCCCATAGAGCTACTGGTACACTCAGGTTCCAGTAGGTGCATTTCACATGGTGGACAGTGTTCAGTACTTCACACACTTTGCCAAGAGCTTCTATGTGGATCATTGTTGGTGCGCTTGGTCTTATCCAACTTTGTTGTTCATGCCATTGTCTTGCCTGCTCTTGCCTTTTGGTCCTGTTTCCTATTGCGAGGATGGTGTGTGTTCATGCATGTTGCGTACCATATGCTCGTATCCATCTGGAGAGGTGGGCATGCAGGATGTTTCATCCATCATACCTGGCTTTCATCCACATCTGAGGCTTTCCAAACATCATGAGCATCATGTTCCTGCATTCCCAGTAGTCCTCAAAATTTTACTGGAGCGTACCCCACCACCTTGCGGGCATAGTGTGCAGTGCCCATTTTAAAGCGTTGAAATGTTGTTGTTCCGGTACTTCTTTTTCAAATTTATTTAGGAAAACATCTACTGCGGCCAGTCCATCATACATAGGCACATCCCTTGCCTCTGTTGCTACACAACGTAGTGACCTTATCATCAGGTTGCAATTGAGAATGGTTACCTCGTGTAACTGGTTATTCAATCTTTCTATTTCCTCGTCCAAAATTGAGGTGCAGGAGCTTTTGTGCTCCCACGAAATCTTACCATCCATTCTTGGATTCACCCAATCCTACTCTCATGTAGTTATCTTGTAGATATAGTCTAGATCTTTGTCATTGTCACAATCGTGCACCGGTTCTGTGTAGCACAATCCTTCCATGCGGTCTAGAGGTACCACTACACGCAGTGACTGTTTCTCAAAAATCATCTTGCGCTTCTTTATATTTATCACTGCATTCATATCAGTGGCCCAATCTATTCCCAGTAGCATGGGATAGGGATTGTTTTCATCAACAATCTCTATCACTTGGAAATCTACAAGCGTGCTCACACCTTCAATATCTAATGTTATTCCCTCCAATCTGCCCATGGGTTGGATCTTTTGTTGTTTTGCCATTCGTAATTGAATAGGAGACCATTGCAATGCGGTTTTCTCATGCGCTCCCATGTCTGCTTTGGTAGGACGTTTACATCTGATCCTAGATCCAAAATCACTTGATCCATTTCATATTCCCCGATTTTTCGTAGTCAACCTCATTTCCCTTCCTATTCGTGTTGTGTGTCTTTTAAGCTTCTAGACTATGTGAGGTTCTCCTGATCCAGCACATCTAGTGATGAGTTCTTGCAGTCCTTTCATAGCTTTACTGTCGTGCAGTAGCTTCATGCATGTCACGAGAAAGGTAGTGAGCATTGAGGGGTCGATCTCCAGTTCTAGTTTGGCTTTACTACCTGAAGTGGAGGCCTCCGTGAAGCTCTTCTTAGCTTCCATGAATGTCTCCTTCGCACGCTCCAAATCTAACTCTGGTTCCTTTGTTGGATCCTTGCAAACCCATGCACTCTCTTCGGGTTGCTTGCCCTTGTCATCTGTTGTTGTGATACTGCTTCGGAGCATAATGTTTACATTTGGGTCCTCTTCATGTGGCTGAGACCTCATCATTTGGAGGTTTTGAGTTGGGGGAGGTTGGAGTGTTCCTTTATCACTCAACCTCGCTATTAGTGTGGGCAGTCCTCTGTTTCATGATCAAAATGGGTACAATATAAACATGATGCTCTTGTCAGATTTGTACAATCATGGGCATATTGCCCTGGCCCTCTGTAATTGTAACAAATCAGATGTTCGCGATCCCTTCTTGGTCCCATTCCACCTCGACCTCGTCCGCACCCCTAAAATCCAGTGTGTGCCATCGCTACATTTTGATCGAGGGGTTGTGTTTTGGTCTGAACCCTGTAAGTAGGAGTTTGATCCATCATCAGTTGTACGCTCATCATGGCCTACTTACCTACAGAAATTACAAAACAATTGTTGGGACGTCTGTGTATACTTCTGTAATAGATGATAGTTATCTGTAGCATGCTTCCCTCCTATCTGAGAAATTGCACACCATAATGCAAGTGCCACGCTCGGTCCTACTTGTGCTTTTGGTCTTAATGGCATTGGCTCTCCTCTCATCAGGTAGTTTTTGAAAACTGGACAATGGTCCTTGTCATGTCCTTGGCCTTTACACTTTATGCACCATATCTCCTCGTGCGCTTCTGGGTGAGCCATCTTGTCTTGTTTCAAACTGTGCATCTCAAGGCACAAGTTTTTCAAGTGCACGTGGATCTTTTGGACTCCTAAATTAGGATCTTGTATCAGGGTCTCGTGTAGTCTCATTGCAATATCCAAAGCCTCGACCTAAGTTGATAGCTTCTGCTATGACAACGTGGGCCTTAGATGCGGCATTAGCGATGCTAGAAACCATGTGAAGTGTTGCCTATCTGTCAAGGTCATATTGGCTTCACAAATCATACACTTCAGTCTTTGATCTAGCTCCCAGGGCGTCTCTCCTGCAAGCATCACAATTTCCTTAAATCCAATAATCAACTAGGTCTCTAATTTTGGCTTGATAAATTCCATGTTTAGTGCAGCTTGGATATTCATGATCCCCACATTCTGATTATCATTGGAATGCTTAATGTACCATGTTAGTGCACGATCCTACAATGCAGTCACCAGCGTTTCCATCTTGATATTGTCATCCCCAACTCCTTGTGCTTCCCATACAACCTTGACCATGAACCAAAATTCATCCGGATCTTCGTTCCCTACTCCTTTGAACATTGGCAATTTTATTGCGATTGCCATATTAAACTGCAGTGGTGGCAGAGGTGGTGTGGGTGAAGATGGGGGTGAAGATGGTGAAAATGGTGGTGGTGTAGGTGGGGGTGGTATGCACAGAATTCACTGCCTTATTAGACTAATCACACTTCTTGGTGAAAATTTCTTAAGCTCTTCCTTGCTTTCTTGCTGAGGTGAAATAAAGGGGCTATTTTCTATCTATGTGCTACCTTCATTTCTATAGATCCTCCCACTTTGCGTAGCCCCAAACATCAATTTATTTGCATAACCCACTTTTCACACAGTAGCATTTTAATCCAAGTGTTCAAAGATTTAATGTACTTACCTCACGGCCCTTTGAGGAAGCGTCGTTCTGCCTCATTGTAGCTTACTGAAGTATCTATTGCAAACTCTATGATAAACCCTCCTATAATCCCATCAAGCCAATGGTCCAAAGCATGCGCGATCTTATCTTCTGATGCTTCTAGTCCGCGCACCAACTCTGGAGTCCACACAATTGGTTTGTCGAGCCTACACCTTCCCTGACTATCTGCTAGTTTCGCGATCCACTCGTACAAATTAGAGGGGAAGGATGTGAAGAAAATTTAGTGGATTTTCATATATAAGTAGCACTCTAACCACTCTTCCTTTGATACTCATGGATTCCTATTTTCCTGTGCTGTGAACTCGTGAATCTTTCTGTCCAACCACTTTTCAATTTCTTTCTTTATCGGATTCTAGTGACATGACAACAGACATCTCTTATGCATATCCTGGTCCCAGAAATAGAACCATTTGTTGGCTTATTGGGGTCTGACCCAGGTTTAGAGGTGATTTAGCCAAACAAATCCTGGTACTACTGGCCCTTTCGGCAATAGTTCATGGAGCGTAGACTGAGGTATCACCCGAAGTAGTATGGGAGGGTGCTAGAACCAGGTTTCCACATGCTGGAGATGTCTGATGAGTTGAAAGGGGTCCATGGTTTGACATTGCATGGATGTCACTACGCGCACTATCCCGTACCTCGCAACCATAACTACTGCCTCCGCATAGCCCTACTTGGGGGCTGAATGCTATTATTACCCAAGTCCTTACTGGTATTCCACTGTCAATTGATTAACTTAGCTTATTTATATGCATTAAGTTGTATTTAGTAACATAAATCATTCATACAGGTGCACAGAGTAAATCAATAGTATATTTGAAATTTATATCAAACATGTAATAACCCATGGAAAGATGCACATAATTAAGATGAAACTTCTTTTTATTAATTGCTTCCTCAGTTACAGACTCGACTCCACCCTATGCACTCAGTTGCAGGGGTCTTCACACTCAGTTGCGGACTACTAGGCCTCTGTGCACTCAGCTGCAAAGCCTTCTCCTACTCTACAACCCAAGACATCCTTTGCTACTTAGACTTTGTCTATTCCTCTACTTCACTTTGCTATCCTCTTCTATTTTAAGCTATCTATTACATTTATAGCCTTGCTCTTTTTATACAATCCCATGGTCCACGAACTAGGGGTAGGCCAACATTACATTCAAAACTAGGGTGGATAGCCCTATGACTCTGACATACTTCCGTGCCCGCAATTCATGGAGCTTTACAACACTATTCGGTCAAAAACATGGGCTTTGAGCCCCAAAACATGCCTCGGGGGGGGATTCCATGCCCAATAGACTTTGACTCAATAAAAAATCTTTTTCTTTCTCTTTACAAAAGTCCAAATGGAACTTCAGACTCAATTACATTTCTTTAACTCAAAATAAATTTTCATTTTGAATCATAAACCCTATAAGCATGAAGAACATGCCTTAACTAATAATAATAATAATAATAATAATAATAATAATAATAATAATAATAAATCAATGCAGCAACAAAATCTTCCTAAACCTTGTCGAGGACACACCTTTCTGTGAAGCTATAGACTTGGCAGAAAAGGTTTTGGTCGGTCGTGTTCAGGGCAGACATTACAGCGTGGAGAGGCTCCAAAAATGGAAGATGGAATTCTGGGGACACCATTTGTCAGAACTCCCTCGAGTACAAACCTTTGTTAGGGGATGGTTTTCCCTGTGTTTCAAATGCCTTGCTCACACTAATTGGGTCCTCTCCACAATATGGCACATTGATCAAGCACTAGTCTTGCTTCAAAGGTGGACACTGATGTTTGATCCAAAAACTGAAAAGGCAGGGGCTAGACTAATTTGGGTACGACTTCTGGGTCTTCCCTGTCACTTCTGGTCAGAGCAGATATTTAGATAGATTGGGGATGCCATGGGCTCGTACCTTACCCATGATGACTCTTTTATCTCGACTGGTAGAATGGCTTATGCCAGAATATTAGTATACATGGAGCTCTTGGATGGGCTTCCAGAGTATATTAACATACAGTGGAGGGATGTAGCGAGGAGGAAAATGCTAGACTATGAGGGGGTACCTTTCAGATGTAGGTGCTGCCACAAGGTGGGGAACCTTTTCAAAGACTGCCCTCTGAACAAGTGGAATAGCAGGAAGTCAGTGAGGAAAATTACTCGGGAATAATAGGAACAAGAGGCTTGGTCGCATGAAGACCCTGCAAGAGAGGAACAACCTCGTGCCTCAGAGGATTTTCATAGGATTGCGATTCCTTGCTCTGGAGGAACAACCACATTTTCGGGTCCTGTTTTACGGTTTGCGAAACCAACTCAGAGCACTCTGAAGAAGTGTGGTCAGCCACCTTATCGGCCCCCACCTCCAGTACCTGGCTCAGCAGTGGTAGCCTCAGGTGACTCCAATACATTGAGGAGCGGAACTCAGAGGCTGACCATCTTTCCAAAGAAGGTATGATCCAGGAGTAGGGCATTTGGTTGATCAGTGAACAGATTGATGGAGAACACTACCAGTACTATCGTAGGCCTTTTATAGACATTTTGGACTAATCATTGGGCACCGTTTACAGATTATTGTACATATTTCTATTGCTATGTATGAACTGTTATGTGGCTATTTTTATGATTGGCACAGTACATATTTTTGGTATTATCTCCCAGCATAGATTTTGATAATATTTACAATGTCGTACTTTTTTATATATATTTTGGATGCTTCTCTTAGAATTAGTATGGGATACTACCTCCCTATGTGGATATAGGTAGTGGGCATTGATGCTTCTTTGGAAGAAGTTATCTATCAATAGAAATATCAGAATATGCATATGCATCTACAAAATGTAATTTCTTCTTATTAATGAAATTATGAATTTTTCCATGGGAAATAATAATAATAATACATTTCTTTTTATTATGTTTTCTATTACATGAAATACATAGTGATGCAAGTACAATTATAATTATGAGACTGGACCTAATTATATTTCCGGCACTCCCTCTTAATTAGGGAGATATTCATAATGGCACAATAGGATACCAGGATACTCTCAAATTAAAATATTCTCATAGGAAGACTTCATAATGATAAGTATCATCATCATCATAATCAACATTGTCAAACATAGCAAGGCCTTTATTGACAATCTCTATCTCTCCACTAGATCAGAGCACAATGTTGGGAGGCATAAATTTGGACATCACCACTACCTCTCTCTAGGGACATAACCCATCTGGATGTTCACTAGGTATGCCCTCATGTGACTGTTCTTATCTTGGATACCCTCTCCTCAAAGAATATAGGTCCTCATGTCTACTCTTATCTTGGATACCCCACTCTCAAAGAGTATCTATCCTCGGGACTATTCCTATCTTGGATATCATTCCTCAAGCAATATCGGTCCCTAAATGCTTATCCAATCCTCCATTCTCTGTGCCAGTGCCTTCACTAGGCTTACGACTGTTAACCTTGGTCATAGTACATGCCACATGGAGAATAAAATGTCCGCCATCACTCCCTCTCAACCAAGGAGGAAATCCTCACTCCCTCTCAAATAAAGAGGAACAACCACAAGCTTATGTTTGTCTAAAAAATACTCATCAAAGCATCAACTACATGTTCTTTTGTGGAGATCTTGTTGTAATTGCTCGGCTCCTATATGCATCACATCATAATGAGCTTTTATTTTCCAGGTTATTTTTTAATACTTATGTAGCTTCAGCGTGTCATGAAGTAGTTCATCAAACATCTTATGGATCCAAACTTCTTCACAACTGATTGCACAAGTATTCACATATTCATCCTTCGTAGAAAAATTCTTCTTTTACGTTATTCCAAGTAATTATATTAGATTCAAATCATTTATCAACATCAATACTATCAACCAATCTATTCCTGGATCAAACCAATCAGCTTATGGTACAATGATATCAAAAGTCTTCAACTTCTTGCCAAAGGGTCTTGACATGGATCTAACATCTTCTCTTTCTCATCATAAACTTCTTTGGATTTTCTACCAAACTTCAAGTAGTATTGTATTAATCCAAGATCTAACATTTTCCTATTTTCAGTTGAGGTAGGTGAACATCTAATCAAGATTTTCTTCTTCCTTCTTAATCTTCATGCTTTGCCTTGTTCTTTTAATTCTTCTAACTGTTAGTCAATCTTAGATAAATCTTATTTTGACCTGAAACCTTTGTTAGAAGACTATGAAATAAAAAAGGAAAAAGTACATGTAATGTTCCTTGTTGGACACCTAATCCTCAATGGGTTAGTGTGGAAGCTGAATGGACAAAAGGATTCCAAGAGACCTTGGGATGTGAAACCCAACGGTCACAACAATGTACTATAAATGTATATCTCTTGTTAATAAAAATTGTACTCTCCTGATTATCTTTCATATTGTTCTTGCTGCCCATGTGTGTTTAACATAGGTATCAGAGTGGGCGGTTGTTGGTCCTGCTCTAATTTGAGCCACTTGTTTTGTGGTCTCTATATATATGTCAGTTCTGTGTTACCTGACCTCTATCTGCCATATTCCTTTTACCTGGCTCTTTTTCAGCTAGAAGGTGTCTATCCATGAATGTTTGTTTGTTTGCCATATACCATTTATAAAACCTGCGCCCTGCTCTTCTGTTGCACTGTCATCCTGACCTGATTTGAAACATTTGCACTATCCTTGTACCTGCGCTCTCTGCATGACAAGGTATCTCTGCGCTGGACATGGTATTAAGGCGATGCGCATGGTAATAATTGAATGTTGTTTGAATGCTGGGCATTGAACGCCGTTGTAATAATTGAACAATGGTATGAGCGCTGAGTTTTTTGAAGTCTGTGCTGCGTTGATTAAAGGTTGGTTTTGGTATAGGCGTTGATGGTTGATATTGCCTTGGTTTAAATAATATGAATGGTGTGTTGAATTGGTTTATGGTGAGCTGTTATTACTCCTGCATTGAAACACCTTTATACATATGCCTGTGTTGTTGCATCTACATTAGTTCGTGCTCTTGAACAGTGAAATTCACATGTATCAGTTTATGTTATATGTTGATCCAAAATATGTATATGCGTTGAAGCATGTTGAAGTATATATGTGATGGTCATTTGTTTATATGTTGGTTGTGAAAGTCGTGGAAAATTGTTGAGAATTGCATGAAGTTGAAGCCCAAGATATGCATTGAACTAACATAGCATTTGCTGCGTTGAACTAACATAGCATTTGCTGCAAGAATCTCTGATATATGGTTCCTATTGTCCTGAAACTGAATAGATTTCAAATCTTATTCAAGCTAACTCTGATATTAGTGGCGTGAATGAACAATTCAGAGCTCGTTTCACGAGCAGTTGCGTCTTCCATAGAAGCCCCCATGGAAAGTGCCAGAGCCTGTTGAAAAGCAGCATCATCGTCCAATTCATTCTGTTGTAAATCAGTCCATCCATGCTCTTCAAAAGCTTTATCCACAATTAAAGAATTAAGAGACTTCATTTTCTTGCTCTTTGGGCATCCAGGAGGCCTTCATCTTGTAGGGGTTGCCTTCTTCGGCGTCGGCACTTTGTGTTCCACGTCCTCATCACTAGAGGACTCAGACTGTTCATCTTCTGTGGAGGGCTAATAGTCATTACCCAGTTTGACTTTACCTTTGTCTCCTCTGCCCTTCAATTCCTCCATTGAATCGACATGCCACTCATTCAGGTTCGGTATGCCAGGCGCTGCGTTTCAGATTGAAGAATGTTTGGTAGTTATCAACTTGTTGGCTTCGATATTTACGAAAAGTTGTAGTGCGCGTGCATGCCGTGGCATTATTAAACGGCAAGTGTTTTGTTAGTCCTCTGAATGATGCGTTTGAGGACATCGAATTTCATTTTCACGGATCTCTTCTCGTGGAGGAACGAATTATACCCTATGGCACGATTTGGCTGGCCGCGCTGAGTTTTATATTATACAGTTGCTTTTACATATGGTGGCATGGAAAATACACACATCTTAAATCTTGTTTTAGGGTGATTAAGTATAAACCGTTAAAAGTAAGCTACAACTTTCTTGGTATATGCTGAAAATTCACCCCAGAAGTAAATTCCATCTGTTCTAGTTCAACTGGTCTGGCTGTGGATGAATTGAAATCACTGCCTTCAAATATTATCTGCAGACTTCAACAATACTTGGTGGTCTGGAATTGAATAACTTCGATTGGACAACGCTGAAGAATGTATCGATTTGGTAAATGAAGTTTTAAAGTTCCAAATTTCATTTGCTATTAACACTATTCTAAATCCAAAATCATGGAATGCTAAAAGCGTTGGTAACACCATCCATATTTTGCCTGTAAGCCATTAGACAACGAATTAACATTTGAAATTGCAGAAAAAGACCACAAGCCAACGAGTCTAGAAAAAGTTATTAAACGAAGGCGCTGAAAGATTACAATCCGGCAAAGTCTCAACAATAGTATTGTAGTAGTCGTATGAGGTTAACTGTAATGTTAATGTCAAGGTATGAAATTCTGGCATTCAATTTTAAGCGCTGGTAAGCAAAATGGGAAGGGCGCACTTATATATTTGATATTGGTTCATTTAAAAGAATGTTAAAATTAAATGATGGGGCATTGTCTCATTGACTTCTGAGTATATGAAATCAGATACTGAAACCCATATATAAATGATTGTGGAAATGATTCAAGAAGAAGATTTTGGGCTTAAAACCAGAATTAAAAGGACTATTGTATTGAGATTTGGTTGATACAAAACTTTATGCAATTTAATGTGAAATGGAAACCATATAGATAATGGCCAAGAGTGACTGAAATGGCAAGCTTTTGATTGAATCTAGCATATGTGAACGTAATTATGGTAATGGATCTGAATTATGAGAGCATTCGAAGTTGATGGGATTGATAGTTAAAATATGAATGAGGATGAAGGAAACTTCACAAACAGTGATTGATTTTTATTGAGTTTTCATGAACCATGAAATATGTGAACAGGTGTTTGATAAGCTGCCACATGCAAATGATAAAATGTGAATTTTCCAGGAATTGAAAGGTAAGCTTCCGCATATTAATTGAGGTTGCCAATGGTAGAAATTTGCCAGACATTGAGGTACTGATTGAGCATAGGCCGAGATGCATGTTCATATGCATATGATGGGAGAATGATTCTGGGTATTGCAGGCTATACCTGCATCATTTTTCAACAGTTTCATTAATGTGACTACGAATTGTTCATTTGGGCCTCGTAAAGAGACCAGACTCCTTATGCTGGTATCCGCTACTTTGGCATATTTGTATTTAAAATTCATTATAGTGCATTAATTCCTTGCTTTAACTGCTGCATAAAGAGTCTGGTGGGCTGATTGTAATCTTTTATGGAGAAAATTTTTGTCGATTGTTTTGTCAGAACATAATGATGGTCATGAGTAAACTCTTATTTTCATGTAATGGATTGTAATCGGTGCTTGCTGGTTGAACTCTGATCATTTGTTGCACATGTATAAAGGATATTGCTGTGTACTATGAGTAGGTATTACTTTTCTGCACTGAGTAGTAGTTGTAAGGTGTAAATCTGACATTGAAAAAAAAAATGGCTAGAATCAGTGAAGCATTAGAGTTCCTCAAAACTCTAATGTCGTCTACTACTCATGATACATTAAAAGTCAGCAAAGGATCTCTCTCAGAATACATGTCTACAAAATGCACAGGAAAAGATCGATTTTTTGCAGCTTGAATCTCAGCTACAGCAGGAAGAATTACAGCAGTGGAGTCATCATCCTGAATCTGTTTCTGTTCAAAAGATTGAAACAGACTCCCATAAACAACAAGACAATATTGTTGAAGTTCATTTAGAGCCAGTGCCCAATAAAGCAGTAGTTGTACATGCAGATGCAGAAACTCAGTCTGCTCTTTCCAAGCCCATCTTCAGACCTTGGGAACAACTTTTCCACAACAAGCAAAAAACTGGTTTTGGATATGACAAGGACTTGTCCTTTCATATTCTAGACTACTCAAAATCCATTTAGTTTCAGAGTGCTGGATTTATTCATGATAGTTCACCTGCTCCTCATGACAGTTCACCTTCAGCTGTTCCAGACTCTGCCTCTCTTCCACAGCAACAAAAACAACAACAGATTGTGAAATGCCAACACTGTGATCGAGTTGTCCATTTGAAAGATCACCGTTTTGATCTTCATCCATGTAAGCACTATCATACAACCAGTTATTCTTCAAACATATGCTTCAAAAATAAATGTCCTGCAAGAACAAAGATTCATCTTGAATGGATCGCTTCTTGGCAATGGGCATCAACAGCCAAGAAGATATTCCAAACACATGTCAAAACTTGTTCCAGAATGTTGAACAGTCTAGCAGTTGAGTTTTCTCCATCCACTCACCTTGTATCTGACAGGGGGGAAATGATGGTCATCTACAAGCTTCAAAGTCACATCAAGCAAGCCTGAGTCACAACCTGCCACACCAGTTTTAGAGTTGTAGCCAAAGACAAAGATGCTCATGAACATGCCTTCAGTTGGCAATCTGGAACACTTTCTCTAGCAGAAGACTTCAGCTTCTTGCCAATTTTGGAAGAGTTCCGGGAACAAAATTGAGAACACTTCCTCTAGCAGAAGACTCCAGCTTCTTTCCAGTTTTGGAAGAGTTCCAGGAATTACATTAAGCATTCCAAAGTTGTTGGTCATCCTTAAACCATCACAGGTTGGGACTTCCCTTTTCAGGTTGAAGTTCTTCCTTTTATGCGGGGTGAGACCTCCCTTTATTGGTTGAAGGTTTCCCTCTTCAAAACAATAGGAGCACTTCCTCTAGCAGAAGACTTCAGCTTCTTGCCAGTTTTGGAAGAGTTCCGGGAACTGCACTAAGCATTCCAGTGTTGGCGGCCATCCTTAAACCACCGCCCTTTATACCAACATTTCATAGAGCACATTCAGCCTAGTGCTTCCATGCATATTTGCACATTTTGTATTACAGCTCTCTTCTCGGACTCATACATAACCCTTCGGATTAAGGGGGGGAATTTTGGAAACCTAATCCTCAATGGGTTAGTGTGGAAGCCGAATGGACAAAAGGAGTCCAAGAGACCTTGGGATGTGAAACCCAATGGTCACAAAAATGTACTATAAATGTATATCTCTTGTTAATAAAAATTGTACTCTGCTGATTATCTTTCATATTGTTCTTGTTGCCCATGTGTGTTTAATATTCCTAAATAGGAATTTAAGTGATATTCCAAAAAAATAAATATTACAACAATACAGAATTAAAAGAATGCATCAAACACCCATGAAACAATGTAAAACTAGAACTATTGAGCCATATATTATGAAATATTAGAACATGAGTAAAATATAAAAACGAAGTGGTGCAACGGGGCTTGTCTCAAGGAAAAGCTGAACCAAACCCACGTGATGGAATAGTTGAAATGATGGTTGTTCAGTTGCTACACCACTTTGCATTGCATTTTCCTAGTAAAATGCTAATTTGTTGACTTCAACTTGCTAGAATGTGCCAAAAACTGCCTAGAAAATTCTGTCCTTTCAGCCTTAGACTCCTTGGACAAAACTCAGAAAAACCCAAAAGGGAATTTCTCTGATTTTGACATTGGATTTTCGGCCTTCAGCTATTGCTGCCAAATTCGATTTGTAGGAAACATCCTGCAAATCCACCTGGAAACACCCCACAAATGTTGTTTTCACCTGTGATAGTTGATTCCTTTCTCCTCAGATGATACTTGGCCCAGATGACTGCTCTCCTAAGCCCCACGAAATTTCTGCCAGAGGCCACTGCGCAGTCCCCCTGCCCATAAATGTGTACTATTATAACTACTGACTGATTGGTTGCAAAACTATGAGAAATGTCCCCAACCCTTTACATTTTCTACTCCTGGAACCCCCAACAAGCTAGGGACCTCCTGGCTATCTCAATCCTCTTCTATGTATTTCTGGTTGCCCAGAAAACACTATGTATCCTCCTCTGCGTGGCTGGTTGAATTGTAAATATTTGCTGGAACTCCTGCAATATTTGTGGAACTGTCTCCATAGGGAGGGAACGGATAGTCCCCTGAAGTAGAGTCTGAATCCACCCCGAAGAAGACTCGTGGCTAAACAATTGGTATACTTACTAAGCAGTAGCTTATACAAGGTAAGTTTGTTTGTAAAATGATCAGAATGTTGCAAAATGAGAGCTCCTTCCTATTTTATCACTTTGGGCCCCCTAGCCTCTTGTGGGCCCCTCCTTCCACTAGTTCGAATTCCCTCCAATGCATTCCTTGGCCAAGTTTGAATTATGCATGTGGGTGGCCCCCATATTCCACTAGCTACCAGAAATAAAGTTGAATTGACTATAGTTCCTAAGTTCTACGTGTGGCATCCTCCTCCCAAGGAAAAAATGATGCCAAAATTATGTAGCCGCACCGCGTGACTAATTCATTTGAGAAGAGACATGACAATCCCCCCTCCCAAATGTTGCGTGCCCTCAAGCAACCTCAAAGTCGGGTGCTCCAGTATGTGCTCATGCTTCTAGGTGGCATCCTCATCTAACAAATTCTTCCAGCGTACTAAGAACTCCTTGATGGTTCTGCTCCTCAGTCTCCTCTCCCTGCTCTCCAATATGGCCTCTAGTTCCAGCACCAAATGGCCCTCATCATCTAATGGGTGTAGATTAGCTGTTGCCATCACTTTTTGTCCTAGCACCTTCTTTAGGTATGAGACATGAAGTACATTATGGATTGCACTCCCCGAAGGTAGCTCTAGCTCATAAGCCACGTCTCCAATCTACCTAATCACCTGGTAGGGCTCATAGAAGCATGGTTGTAGCTTCTTGGCCAGCTTCTGTTTTAGCGTAGATTGTTTGTACGGACGCAACCAGAGGTACACTAGGACCCCCTCCTCAAAGTGTCTCTCTATCCTCTACCTATCTACATATAATTTTTTCTTATTCTAGGTTGTCGATAGATTATCCTTGAGATCTTTGAGGATATCTTGGCCCTTTTGGACCTAGTATTTGGCCTTTGGGGCCTGACTTTATCCAAAAATAACATAAGCAAAAGTCAGAGCATCATAACCATAAAGGGCATGGAAAGGAGTCATACCGATAGACATGTGGTGTTGTAGCAGAAATTGCTCGAGTGCAACCACCAAATCCATGTCCTCTGCTGACCTATCACATAGTTTCTCAGGTACCCTTGCAACAACTGGTTAAACCTCTTCATCTGGCCATTCGTTTGAGGGTGATAATTGGTGCTAGGAGTGAGCTCCATCCTAACAAAACTGAAGAGCTCCTGCCAAAATCCACCCATAAATCTACTATCTTTGTTGTTCACAATGTCTTGGGGAGTCCATGTAGTCTGAAAAACTCCCGGAAGAACAACTCGGCAACCTGGGAAACTGTGTATCTAGTGGGGATGGAAAAGAAGTAGGAAAATTTTACAGCCTGTTGACCACCACATATATGCAATCCTTCCCTTGTACCAAGGGGAGCCTAGCAATGAAATCCATCGAGATACTTTCTCACTTCCCATCTGGAATGGGAAGTGGCTATAATAGCCCTGCAGGGTGATTTAGCTCCCCCTTGTTCTACTGGCAAGCCTGACACTCCCTTACTTGTTGCAGCACGTCCTCCTTGAGGCCTTTCCACGTGAACCTCTCTCGAACAACCATGTAAGTCGTCTAGAATCCCTGGTGTCTAGACAATGGTGACTCGTGAGCTGCTTGGAGTATCCTCTCCCTCAACTGCGAGTTAGACACCAAGTAAATGCATTCCTTGTAATAGATTACATCATCCATCACATGGTAACGCTCATTTGCATGTGTCCCCTCTAGCACCTCGCAAGCCTTCCTATCTTTGGAGTACTCTACCAACAACTGAGCCCTCCAATCCTAGCAGATGCTCATAAGAGATAACCCAATTGGTCTCCTGGATAAAGCATCAACCACCACATTGTGCTTGCCCTACACATACTCAATATCAAAGTCATAGGTATGCACCTCGTGGACCCATCTCTGTTGCTTGTCATTGAGGCCTTGCTACCCCATGAAATGTTGAAGACTATTGTGATTAGTCTTCACCTGGAATCGGTTTCCCACCAAGTACTGGTGGAACTTGGCGAATGCATGCATAATGGCCACCATCTCCTTGTCATACATGGAACATGATATCTCATGCAGTAGGAACTTTCAGATCTTGAAAGCTATGGGGTGCCCCTCTTGTGATAATACGGCTCCAACTCCTACCCCTGATGCATCACACTCCAGTATGAATGGCTGGGGAAAATCTGGGAGTGAAAAAACAGGGCAGCTTCTCATCACCTCCTTGAGGTGATCAATGGTGGCATGTGCTCCCTCATTCCATGCAAAGGTCCCTTTCTTGGTCAAGTCAGTCAAGGGTGTTGCCATTTGTGAGAACCCTTCGATAAACTTCCTGTAGTAAGTGCAAATTCCCAAGAAGCCTCTCAGTGTAGTCATGTCTTATGGTACTGGCTAATCCCAGATAGCCCATATTTTCTCCTCATGAACATTCACCCTGTCTACTCCAATGATATGCCCAAGGTAAAGCATCTCTATCAATCCAAACTCACACTTGGAGAGCTTGTCATAAAAGTGTTGCTCCTCCAGAATGCGCAATACCTCTTGCAAGTGTTGGAGGTGCTCCTCCCACATCCGGTTGTCATTAAAAAATACTAGCACAAACCTCTGCAACTGCCCTCTAAAGATATGGTTCATGCAAGAATGAAATGTGGCGGGAGCATTGGTCAACCCAAATGGCATGACCAAAAACTCAAAGTACTCATAGTGGCACCAAAATGATGTCTTTGAGATGACCCGGTCCCGAAATCTGATATGATGGTACCCCAAATGCAGATCGATCTTAGAGACGTACTTGGCTCCTCTAAGCTCATCCATTAGCTCATCAATGTGGGGAATGGGGCACTAGTTCTTGAGGGTCTTCATATTGAGGGCTCTGTAGTTGATACACATCCTGAGGGCCCCATCCTTCTTCTTCACCAACACTATGGAAGAAGCGAAAGGACTGGAACTAGGCCTGATGTGACCGAAAGAAAGCAACTCCTAAATAACCTTATCTACCTCATCCTTATAGGCTTTTGGGTGCTTGTAAGGAGTCATAATGACTGCCTGTATACCCATCTCTAACTCAATGGTCTTCTCAAACCCTCTATCTGGTGGTTGTTGCTGAAATTTCTAAGTATTACGCGTTATAAATTTTATTTCTATTCTTTAGTTTAATTCTCCTACTTGTTAATTATGAAAAAGTTATTTAAACATATAAATATTGAAATAAACACAATACTGTCTCAAACATCTCTAGATCAATAATGGAAAGAAATAGAAAACACACAAGTGACACCATTATTTTTGACTTGTCCCCGGAAAGATCCAACTTGGGAAAACTGGTGCAACAATTTTTAAGGTTATTTTATTATGTAGCTTATCCTTGAGTATAAATGGGTGCCAAACTGGTTCACCTGATAGAAAAAAAAATACATCAATAATACCTCTCTATTCAGAAAAAATATTCAAAAAATTTGCCCCACAAAACCCTCTCTAGCTCAAGTGAAGCACTATGTCAGCCCTCCTAGCCTTAGCAACAACCTCAAAATCCCCTACGTCATCTCTCTAAATCTCTGTGCAGCCTCTCTGGTTCTCTGCGTCACTCCAGTAGCCTCTGCGTGGATGATGTAGGCCCTACTGGCCTCTGCATTGTCTCTGCTAGCCTCTGCGTGGCTCACTTTGGCTTCTGTGTCTACCTGTCTACCTCTACATCGGTCTCTTAGCACTATCTTTGCCTCTCTATCTCATACTCACTACCCCTCGTTGCAAACTAATCACTAATTTGACTTTTCCTAGCAAACCCCACTCTAGAAAATTGAATGATTGATCACTCTGGTGTATTCTCTAATTGATCCTGAAGCCTCCGCATCTCTAATCAACGACTAAGATTATATTTGGCTTGATTCATGACATTTGGAACCTTCTAACCCAGTTTTATATTAATACCCATTAATATTTTATTTTCCTAAGTTTAGACTTAGGAACTCCATTAAAAATATTAATTATTTTAATATTGCCTAAACCAGGTAGAATCTGCCCAAACCATTTTTGCGTCTTGGATATCTCATGTGCTTTAGCCTCTCCACCCATTTTCCTGGCTAGATCACATCTGAGGTTACCCCAAATCAACAACTTCCATGGTGGAATGTCCCTGAACACTATTGTGTACCTGTCCAGTAGAACCTGTATGTCTGCTGGTGGTGACTGTGCCTGTCCCCCAACCTCTGAGATCCTCAACTTAACTGCTCGTGCAATGTCCCCATGTCGAAGATCTACCTCCATCATGTGGGCTAAAACAGTCTAAGGCAGATCCTCAACTTAACTGCTCATGCAATGTCCCCATGTCAAAGATCTGCCTCCATCATGTGGGCTGAAATGGTCTAAGGCGGATAAGACTGCATGCCTCTCAAGACCACTAGTTTGCCATCTGGCCTCATGAACTCCATCTCAAGTTTCCTCCAATCTGTCATGGCTCTCCCAAGGGAATATAGCCACTGGAAATCCATCACCACATTGGTGTATGGCACATCGACGACAAAGAAGTGGTCTGTCATCGAGTAGTTTCCCATAACTATTGTCAAGGAGGGCACATATCTGATACACTGGATGGTACAACCACCTGGCACTAGGATGAAGAACCCCTCAAACTTTGTTGTAGTGAGGCTCCTCCTTTAGACCAGCTGTGCATCTATGAAGTTGTGGGTAGCCCCAGTTTTCACTAGTACTGACACCCTTTGTCCCTGTACCATACCTCTGATCCTGAGTGTTAAAAACTTAGGAATCCCACATAGAGAAGCAAGGAATCCCCCTGTTGAGGCAAGAGATGTCCCTCACTATGGAGGTGGTGGTGGTGGTGGCCCTCTGTCCCCTGAACTCTCTCCATCTATCCCACCACAATCCTACTCCAACTTGTCCTCCTAGTCACTGTAAAAAAAGACCTCAATGTAATGTGCTCTAGCCGTTGTGCATCTACGGCTTGGTTCCAAGGGCTCTCTACATGTGAAGCATAACTTCCTCCTCTAGAGGTCCTTTCGTGTCTCCTCATCTAGCTGCCCCCTCCCCTGTGTTGTCTTCTGTGGTGGGGGTCTAGTCTCATGCCCCTTTTGTAGGAAATGGGTCCATGCAGGGAATGACACTCTAGTCTTGGGGATGGCCCCCTGCAAATCTCTGGTGCACACCACTGCCTCCTACAACATGGAGGGTTTGTGTGACTTCACTAGTCCACACAAAGGCTCAAGAAAACCCTCAATGAAGGTGTATACACTCCTGGCCTCGGAAAAATCTAAGACCATCACTAACGCACACAAAAAATCGGAAAGGTACTGCTATGGGTTGCCTGTTTGGTATAGTTGTGTTAGCTCCCTGAAATATGCCTCTAGATCCCTTTGATCAATTCGATCCACCACCCTCCTAGTGTATTCCTCATGCGAAACTATTTGGGCATGCCTCAAAGTGGTTAGGTCATGAGACCACCAATCATGGGCTTCCCCCTCCAAGTGCAGCGCTTCCATCTTAATGGCCTCCTACTCCGTCATTCAGTTGAGTTAAAGGTATGTATCCATATTTTCAACCCAAGCCCTGGTTGTGCACTTGGAAGTGCCATCAAATGTAGGGAAGTACAAACTCCTTATAGTTCTCTGCAACTCATAGTTTTGGGTCCCCTGTCCACCGTACCCCTTATTCCTCTCAATCTTCTTGATCTTGTAGTAATCTCTAAAGGAGAGGGATTCTTTGAAATCTTCATCCATCGCCTGCCACTCTCTGAAGTAATCCCCGATGTGGGGAGTGTCTTCCTCCCTTGCTGGTTCAATTTGTGCTATTGGTACAAAGGAGGGTAGTGTAGCCCCAGTGGGCACACTCATTGAAGGGTGATGCATTGCAGGTGAGGGATGATCAAAAGGATGAGAAGCCCCAGAAGTCTCTCCACACAGAAACCCTCTAGGTGTGGCTCTATCTCAGCTTTGTGATTTGATCTCCTCTAGCATGTCTTTCTGCCCCTTGGCCAAGTCACTCAAAGCCCTCAAGAGACTATAGAAAGCCATCTCCTCCCTGCTCTTGGGATCTATCATTTCCTCCTCTCCAACCACTGTTTTCCCCCTTTCCTTCGTGTCTGGTGTAATTTCCAACTCCCTTTATCTGCTCTTGTACCTCTGCCTTTAGTAAGTGATGTTATCCTGGTGTTCTCCTCTCATAGGAAACTAACCCCATAGTTGAGCCAAGAATTAGGCTCTGATACCACTATAATGTTCCTAAACAAGAATTTAAATGATATTCCAAATAAATAAATAGTGCAACAATACAAAATTAAAAACATGCATCAAACACCCATGATGAGCCATATATTATGAAATATTAGAGCATGAGTACAATATATAAATGAAGTGATGCACTTGGGCTTGTCTCAAGGACAAGCTGGACCAAACCCATGTGATGGAATAGTTGAAATGATGGTTGTTAAGTTGTTGCTCCACTCTGCACTGCACTGTCCTAGTAAATTGTTGATCTGCTAACTTCTACCTACTGGAATGTCCCTAAAAACCTCCCACAAGTTTTTGTCCCTTCAGACTTAGACTCCTTGGAAAAAACCAAGAAAAACCTAGAAGGGGATTTCTCTGATTTTGACTTTGGATTTTTCAGCCTCCTTGCAGCCCCGTCTCCGGCTACTACTGCCAAATTCGATTTGCAGGAAACAACTTGCAAATCCACCCAGAAACACCCCTCAAATGCTGCTTGCACCCTGATAGCTAATTCCTTGGTCCCCGGATGATCCTTGGCCCAGATGACTGCTCTCCTAAGCCCCACGAAATTGCTGCTAGAGGCCACTGTGCAATTCCTCTACCCAGAAATGCGTACTGTTGTAACTACTAACTAGCAGGCTGCAAAACTCAGAGGTAAAGTATCAATAGGCTAAGCTTAAGGAGAAAATCTTACTGAGATATCATAGGCAGGTATAGATACTTGCTAAAAAGAGAGGCTTAGGTGAAGTCCACAAGTGAACATATGGAGTTCAAAGAGGAGGAGAAGGTGACTATTGAATGTTACCACAGAGGTTCGGGGAGAAGCCACAGAAAGGAGAAGGAAAATACCAAGGGAAATGGCATGAGAAAGAATCAAGAAGAGATTGACAGAGAGAGATGAGATAAAATTTCATCTTCAGTTATTAATGGAGATGCTACAGAGTAATAAGGAAGACTAGAGGTATGGTTGGATTATGAAAATAAAATTCAAATGGCATAGATTTCAAGTGAAGTGGGAGCATAGATTGAATGCTTAACTGAAGGAAGAATTTCTCAGAGTAAATGAGTATGAGGAGGAAGATTTGTTATGTGAACTAGAGCACGACCCATTGATTTTTGAAAGTAGTGAATATACATAGGAGAAATCTATATAGAATCTTCTAAATCATATGAAGGATTTAGAGCAGCGAGAAGGCTTGGTGGCTGAAGCATTGAGTGAGACTGCAAGGTCTTATGTGTTTAAAACTGATAATTTTTGTATGATTGCAGGTATTGCAGGAGTTACACAACCTTTTGAAGATGTCTTTAGGATAGATGGAGATCTTGAAGTAAAATATGATGAAGAAAACCTCTTAGATGAGGAAGGTTTGAATGGTTGCAACAAAAGGAGTTCATTGATGAATTACTTAATGGGAGAAGATAATCATCTGAAGTTGTCATGGAGATAGAAGATCAAAAGCTTATTCCAATGAAGAATGAAAGAACATTGTTTCAGAGAGGTAAGCCAATGAATTTGACTAATGTTATTGATGAAGAAAAATTGCGAGATAATGCTAAGGAAAGGATAGCTCTTGAAGAGAACTTACAAAAAGACAGTAATGAAAAATGTGGTGAGGCAGATTTATTTCAGGACAAAAAGAAGACAATCATAGGACTAAATGAAGAGGAAATACAACTACTGAAAGAAGAAGAACCTATTGAAGACTATAAACAACATCATGATGAAGTACTTGTGAGGTGTCAAAGACAAATTGAGTTGCTGGAGTATTTGGTGAAAGAACAAGAGTATGAGAGTGTAACTATAATTAGAAATGAGGGAGTGTCTCAAGCTTTGATTGGGACAGATATATGTGTTAGTTGCCAAGTTTCTGATGTACTGGCTAATAGAGAAGAAGAGGTGGATGATCATGCAGTTAGAAATATGAAAAATAATTCAATTCTTGAAAGTAAATTTGAAGATAAGAAGTAGAAAATGGAAATTGCAGAGGAAGATGTTTTCAAAGACATTAAGGATGTATGGATGCCAGAAAAGGTTGAAAAGAGTACCCATCATATTAAAAATGAATGTGAAAAATTGTAGTAGAGAAAGGATCTTAGGCAAGTTGTTGAGACAAAAGGATTCCATGAGAAAGCAGAAATTGATTATGTGATTGAAGAAATATGGAAATTGATGATGAGAAAATCTCGATGGAGACAACTGACAGTCATCAATCAGAATTTGAAATTGATTGGATAAATGAAAATGAACCAGAAGACAACAGACATGCAACAACAGCAAAGGTGCAGAGAATTTGGACAATTACAAATTAAGGTTTGGGATCCTAGAGGTAGAAGTCATTAAGACTTGTACCTATCACATTACTACATAAAAGAGACAAACCTCATAGACAAGAGTCTATTAATTTTTTTTTTCTACTGTGGGAGTCTGATGCAGGAGCATCATACTCAAGAAAGTCATTGCATATTTGATTGACTTAGGGGATCTGATGTTTGATAATGAATTTGATTCCTTAATAGGAAATTTTGTATATTTTTAATAATTTAAGTGAGAAATATGTGTGTGAGATTTTAAATGTAAATATTCTCAATTATGTGTGAATATGAGAGATGTTAAACATGTGAAGATCTCATAAAAATCTTGGGGATTAGGAGATCCTAGAATAATAAATTAGTTGAGTTAAAAGGAGATTGAGAGATTTTGTATAATATGCTCATAAAGGCATAATTTAGATATAGAACTGTTGTTGAGATCCTCAAGGGATCATTAAGATATTTTAGGAACTAATTGAGATGTTTAAGTTGAGAGATCTATGGAGAATATCATGGATCTAGAATGATCCATAACTATGTAATTGTTCTCATAATTGTAAGCCTATAGGCATGAAGAGTGAGGGGAGAAGAATGACCAAATGAATGAAGGTCAGGCAATAGAGAATAAAGATTTTGGGTAATTCATATGTACATAAATGATTGAATGAAATAGTTTATTTTTCAATCCTTGATAAATCAATTCCAGTTTGTATGTGTGTGAATATTTAAATAATTTATGTACATTGTGAAGGATTATCTCTGTAAATACATTTGAATCCGAGTAAATGGTTCACAAAATTAGATTTGGGTTTTTAGGTGAGAAAACTATGCAGAGTGTAAAGGAGAGTCATTGAGGGAATGATAAGCCTCTGTGTTTTTTTTTTTTAATTTTTGGAGCATTGTGTTATCCTCCAAACAAATCAAAAGTCGATAATGGATGAATTGGCATGAAACGTTTCCAGTAGTCAAAGATTTGGATCATTGAAAATATTTGAGGTTGGCCAACTATAGCAACAATGTTGATTGATTCACTAGTTATGTTGAGGAGCTACTTTGCAAGACTATTGCATTGAAAATCCCTCCATTAAGTTTCTGTAACAAAAAACCATCAATCACAGAAAGGTCATGCCAGAAAATAGATGGGTTGTGCTTGAGACAGAAGGGTCGTACTGAGATAGAAGGGCCGCATCATGGGTCACACCAACATGAAGAAGTGTCGCACCAGTTCAGGGTTGTTTATTTTTACCATCTTTTAGGAGTCCATTTTGAATTCTGGAAACTAGGTCAAGTATCCCCACGTGTCTACTTTAGAATGAGCCATCAAACTTGACAAAATACCCAAGAGAAGGCCTCCAAAACTTGAGTTTTCCATCCTCACTTAGAAGTGTCATGCTTGGTTAAAAAGATTTTAAGATATAGAAGTTCGAGCAATAGAGGGTTGACATACTCATGTGTTCCCTTAATCACGCTTAGGTATTCCGTATAGCACAAAAATCTGAAAACCAATCCTTCCTAATTTAAGTATACTGAAATGAGGGAAGTTTAGTGAAATAATGAGAGATAGGAAAGGTTAAAGTCTCTTTGTTAAGACTTGTAATGTAGTCTTAGTGTTTTAAGGCTACCGATTGTGGAGTATAGACTTGGTAGGTCATCATGAAGGAGAAAGGGTATTTTCCTAAAACAAAACTCGCGTTGCATGATGTGTAAGTGGAGGATAAGGAACCAATTATTTTCCATCATAGTGAGAAGTTGGCTATTGCTTTTGGATTGATCAGTACCCCTGTAGGGACACTTATTCGTATCATGAAGAACCTTTGAATGTGCAGTGGCTACCACATTGCCACCAAATTCATTTGCAAATTGTGGGGTGATAAGTTATTGTTACGGATGAAAACTGATTCCATGAGTTCAAGGATGGATTGTGTTCATGTGGTGATTATTGGTGAGTATTTTCTACCTTTGGCTTGCATCCTTATGGAGGCATCAGGAGCTTGATGTACTACACATGGATTAAGAAATGCTTTGAGGTTCTTCCTTTTCTTTTGCGGTTCAATCTTTGAAATTTGTTCTTGAAAACTCTTGTAACAGTTCCTTTTCAATACTTGGACATTGTAAATCTGAATGGGTGATGCAAGTCCCATGGTTTTCTATTCTTGGTCATGACAACTTAAATATTATAGTTCACTTGGCTTCTTCTAACCTTAAGGATCTGCACAACACCAATGATTTAGTTTTCAGATTGAAACATCTAAAAATTATATCGATGTTTATTGGATTAGCTTGGAATCTAGAATGGCACAAGTCTATTCATTCAGAGGTTGTTAAATTCAAGTGTGTGCAGAGGATTGTTACTGATAGAATTGTATTTATCTCAAATTTTATTAATTTTTCTGTGTTGAGGTTAGTTATAGCTAGGATTCAAAGCATTAGTTGATGGACAATGGTGAGTTACTAAAATTTTGTATTGGATGTCTACTACACATGGAGGTTTTGAGTGCGTAGATAGAATGACAACCTATTTCTATCATGAATATGATCTCTTCAAAATGCAATTTACACATATTGATGTTTCTTTGTTGTTTTACAACTTCTCTAAACTTTTTTATGTTTGCAATCTCAAAAATTGTGACATATTGTTTCTAAAGTTGCAGAAAATGGACAAATTCCATCAGTATAGTGTGTTTAGCTATAAATTATAATGAGAGGATCCTTTGGTGCAATGAATTCCATAAGAAGAACTTTAATTTGCTTGATTGTCAACAATTTTGGCCTCCTAGTCCCATTGAGAAATTTTCTCATAATTTGGTTGGCTATCTTTTCTCTCAAAAGCTGTAATTTTGGTATTAATATCTTATTTCGGTAAAAGAACTTTGTATTCTTTCACAACTAGAACCTATTTAGACAGATTTGTCAAAAATCTAAATCTATTCAAGAAGTAAAACATCTACAACTAAGTATGTGGTTTTGATCTTTCTTTTGGATTGTGAAAGGCAGTGATAAAGGTTCAACTCTGGTAGCTTGGGTAGTCTGTGTTCATCTACAAAGACATATAGGGTATATTCATGCTAGGTACCAAGGATATTCATGATAGATACCAAAATTTTATGGCACTCACAATAAAATGGATACTCTGGTTTTGTATCAAAAGTGGTAATTCTAGTCATAGTATCTAATTTGGGTATAAGAGATTTGTATGCTTTCACAACTAGAACCTGTTTAGTGGCTTTGTCATAACTATAGCTCTATTCAAGCAGTGAAATATCTACATCTAAGCATGTGATTGAGATCTTTCTTCCGTATGGTGAAAGGCAGTGGTAAAGGTTCAACTCTGGTAGCTTGGGAAGTCTGTGTTCATCTGAAAAGACATAAAGGGGTATATTCATGCTAGGTACCAAGCACATTCATTCTAGATACCAAAAATTGTCTGGCACTCATGGTGAAATGGATACTCTCGTCTTGGTTATATTCTACTCTATATTGAAAGTAGTAGTGAAGAAGGTCTTATTGACTTGTGCCTTAGTCGAGAAAGACCTTGATCAATCTTTCTTTAGCATGCATGAGTTTGAGGATGAGTTCATGGAGAACTTAACTCATGTGCAGAAATTGGAGGCTCATTTTTGTGGTTCTCCAAGTGCGAGTTGTAATTTAGAACCAGACAAGTTGGATATATTCAATTTTGATTGAAGCAAGGGCGTGTTACACAAGCAATTAACTCAGTTAACAAGTCAAACTTCACTTGTTATAAATTTTCACTTGCCATAATTAGCATGATCAAATTGCTTAAAAGGAGGGTGTAGGCATTGGTCATATCATTATTCTTTACATGAGATCATGTGATCAGAGCTTCTTGCTTGGAGAGCATTTCAAGGAGGAGCATGTACACAATTTTGAGAGAGATAATTCCTTGAAAGTTTGTGCTAGGATTTAGGAGTAAATTCCTAATGTATAGGGGTCTATTATGCGTTGATACTATGCAGGAAAGGAGGAGCTAGATTAGGTGTGTTTACAAAGAATTTCATGTTAAGTTGGTAGTCATGAGAACATCCTTGTTTTCTAGTGAAACATTGTTTCCTTGTGAAAGAAATATGATTGCTCAAAATTATCTCAATAAAATCTACGACAAGGAGATGGTTTTCCTAGTTGGGTTCCCTAGAAAAATTATTGTGTTGAATCTATGTGATTATGTCTTTATCTCTGTGTTTAATCCTGCTTCTTTTTAGTGTTGAGAAATTTTGTGTCCTGGTGAAAAGAATTAGTTCCAAATTGTTCATCATAGTAGTTGTCGAATTTCAAGGAAATTCAACATGAAATTTTCTACGAAATTCTGCAACTACTTAGATGTTTCTCTGAAAACTGAACTAGTTTACTTTTCACTAAGATACATAATTTATTAACAAATTATAAGAAACATAATAGACACATAGAGATAAAAACACAATCACACAAGAGACATAATAATTTCCTTGGGAAACCCAACTGGGAAAACTCTCTTCTCGTTGTAGAATTTTAAAGAAAGAGATTGAGCATATGAATTTCTTACAAGGAAATATGATTGTTCTCACTACCTGGACTAAGCTTGAAACTCCTTGCTATACTCTTGACCTAGCTCCTACTTCCTTAAGTTGAGAAACTAAGAAGCTTGTAGATTAGGGTTGATTTCTCTTTAACTTGATAATTACTTGTGAATGTTGTTGGATTTTTATTGAAATTATATGCTTCGTCATCAAGAAATTACCAAAATATACAAACATGAAGATCATTAGAGACAAAAAACTCAATAAATTAGGCTCCAAGCCAGGGCAAAACCCCACAAGGGAGAGAACCCAAAAAAATCCTCTTCTTATAGAATCAGATCAAAGTGAGATATCCAAGACCCAAGACCAAGACTCAATATTTCCACCAAAACTCCAAGTCCAACCCTCCTCCAAGTAACTTCTTCATTCAAAGTCAACCTTGGTCAAACTACAACAAATTTGGTCAAACTGTTCCATTCCCTGAAATTTCAGGCCTGCAATAGTCACAAAATTCTTCTTGCACACGTGTTAGATTCTTCTTGTGAAATTTGACTTCTTTACTCCTTTTTTTGGTTCAAAAAATTCCTTCATTCATGTTCTTGATGGATGCCACAAATAGGTTGAACTACCTTCTATATATATCACTCCAAGAGGTTGAATAGGTGGCTCTTGGAGCCCAAGATGACTTGTTCCCAAGGAGGGCCGACTTGATAGTTTTGGTGGACTTTGACTCAATAAAAATATTTTTCTTTTTCTTTACAAAAGTCCAAATGGAACTTCAAACTAAATTACATTTCTTTGACTCATAATAAATTTTCATTTCGACTCAATAAACCCTATAAGCATTAAGAACATGCTTTGCATAATAATAATAATAATAATAATACATTTCTTTTTCCTCTGTTTTCTTTTACAAGAAATACATATTGATACAAGTACAATGATAATTATGAAGACCAGACCTAATTACATTTCCAACACACCCTCTCAACTAGGGAGATATTCATAATGACACAATGGGATACCAGGATACTCTCAAATTAAAATATTCTCATAGGAAGAGTTCAGATTGATAAGCATCATCATCATCATAACCAACATTTTCAAACATAACAAGGCCTTTACTAACAAGCTCTATCTCTCAACTAGTTCATAGCATAATGTTGGGACACATAAATTTGGGCATCACCACTGCCTCTCTCTAGGTACATACCCCATATGGATGTTCAACAGGTATGCACTCACGTGACTGTTCTTATCTTGGATACCCTCTCCTCAAATAATATCAGTCCTCAAGGCTACTCTTATCTTGGATAACCCATCCTGAAAGAGTATTTGTCCTTAGGACTACTCCTATCTTGGATATCATTCCTCAAGCAGCATCAGTCCCTAAATGCTTATCCAATCCTCCATTCTTTCTACCAGTGCCTTCACTAGGCATATGACTGTTAGCCTTGGCCATAGTGGATGACACATGGAGAATAAAATGTCCACCATCACTCCCTCTCAACCAGGGAGGGAGTCCTCATTCCCTCTCAAATAAAGAGGAACAACCAAAGGCTTAAGTTTGTCTAAAAAATACTCATCAAAGCATTGAATACATGTTCTTCTATGGAGATCTTGTTGTAGTTGCTTGGCTCCTATCTCCATCACATCATAACAAGCTTTGAATTTCCTAGTTCTTTGTTAATCCTTACGTAGCTTCAACATGTAATGAAGTATTTCATCAAACATCTTATGGAGACAAACTTCTTGAAAACTGATTGCATAAGTATTCACATCTTCCTTCGTAACAAAATTTTGCTTTCACGTTATTCTAAGAAATTATATTAGCTTCCAAAAGTTTATCACCATCAGTACTCACCATCTATCACCTTCTCTTTTTGATCATAAACTTCTTTGGATTTCCTGCAAAACTTCAAGTAGTATTGTATTAATCCAAGATCTAACATATTCCTCTTTTCAGCTGAGGTAGGTGAACATCTAATCGACCTTTACTTCTTCCTTCTTAATCTTCATGATTTACCATGTTCTTTCAATTCTTCTAACTGTTAGTCAATCTTAGATAAATCTTCTTTTGACCTGCAACCTTTGTTAGAAGACTATGAAAGAAAAAAGGGACAAAGTACAAAGATAATATCATTAGTAGTAATCAAGGAGATGTAGAGTACTTATATTTTGAGAAGGGTTAGCTCCCTCTTAATTTTGGACCTATTTACCGACCTTGTTATCACATTAACATCAAGGGTTATATTTCTTACAACGAAAATGATTAGATAAGGTTTCTATTCCTAAGGTTCCTAACTCAAACTTTGGTTAGGGTTTACAAACCCTAGATTCCCCAAAGTCATTAAGACATGTCATTCAAGAATTGCAAAACTCTACAAGCATGCTAATGGGTTAGCTGTAAAAGCCCAATGATACTATTGACATGCCTTTTATCCATTTCATTTCCTGATTACACCACTTAGTCTTCGCATGCAATGAAGTACTTAGTGTGCTAACATATAAACAATCTATGCAAACCCTTTTTCGAACATATTGTTATCTTTCAAGAGAGAAACTAATTCATGACCTAGGAGACTTGACATTATATGTACTAAGGTTATTATGGTTCATTAGTTGCAAAGAATATATGTACCACATTTAACATTACCTATCCTTCTTTGCAAATATCTCTCTTTGACATGTGTCCTTTTCTTCTAGTAGAGATAATACATATTAGACTTCAACAAATTTGTTTTGTGACTTCTTCATGTACTAGTATCATGGGTATAAGATTAAAATGTCATGGCATAGCTTTTCAATGTCTCTATCTAGGATACAAATCGAGGAAATTCCTTTTGAGTTGATTGCTTTGATGAACTTCACAGATAAGTTGGCTTCATAGTGTCATTCATTCTTCTATTATGTATAGGAAAGGAGCCTTGGTAGTGTGGTTGCTCCACGTACTTTTACCAATGAGATGGGCTTCATATACTTTCAAATTTCTTGTCACTGTCCTACCTTGTATTATATCATGTTTCCACAAAGATATTGCTCTAGATTTTATTGTCTTGGGTTTGAGCCTTGATGCCTTATCCTTGAGAAATCTTAACCTTCAATCATCAAAATAGAGTGCTAGCCATAGAGATTCCTTTGGGCTGCTTCAAACAAATATTTAGAGTGTATTGACTTGATTCATCCATGTTTGAATCAGATTTCGGATCCCTTCCATAAATTTTGGATATATGCTTTAGATATTTCTGTGACTTTGATTCTATTCTTGTCATTTTTCTACTTGGATGTTGTTTGGATATGGTATCATCATTTCTTGGAAGAACTTCTAGTTTCTTCATTTATGTAGGTGTTATAGACATTTTTGGGCACTTCAATCCCAATCATAAATTTCCATAAACTAAGGGATCATAAGTCCCTAAAAGTGTTGCTTCACTGCCTAAAGGAACAAGGTCAATTGATTACATCATATCCCAGAAGTTCTCCACTGAAAATTGCTCATAAATGGTCAAAACTAGACCATACTAAAAGATCAATGTAGAGGGTGGGATACATATCACCTTCCCAATGTATAGGGTGTGATGCATACTGATTTACTCCTCTGTAGGATGCGATGGTCGAGAATGGACAAATGGCAGGGACAAAAATGCGAGGTGGAAGATCATGGAATCTTCCAGAAGCTTCCCCTCTGACACTTGCCACTCCATTTTCGACCAGAGATGAGTAAGAGACCATCATTCTCCAAGTGGAAGCAGGAACTATCAGAGAGAAGACACTAATCAAGATCCCAAAAGATGACTCACCTCTCTGTAATCATCTATATATGGATCCCTCATCAGAGAGATCCAGAGGCTGGAAATTTGTAACTTATAGAGAAGTGTTGTTGGTATTCTGGTGTATATTCACAGTGTTGGGTGATTTTGCTTTGCTTGAGGTGAAAGAAGGGCTTCTTAGCTGGAGGATGATGCTGGGTCAGAACATATGGTTGTAATCTTATTGCTACTTTTCATCTTAAAAAAGCTATTCATGTTTTCTCCATATTCTTGTGTACTTGTTTATATATGCATTTGTATGGTTAACGCACATCTGGTCCTGTGTTATTTATGAATATAGATATTTGTTCTTTGATAGTAGTATGTTGCTGTGATTCCACAGGTGCTCTTTGAAGCTGGGCAGACAAAGAAGAAGCAGCAAATCTCTATCAAGAAGGAGAGGAAATCAAGCACAAGACTAAGGTTGGTCTTCTTGGTTCTCCTCTTGTCTATTTTCATAAAGGAAAATGAAAGTAGAATTTACTTGTTTGTTTCTAAGATAGCTACCAGTCTTAGTGGGAATAGCAGCTCCGAGTGGACACTATTCCCGGTAACAAAATAGCGAATCCGTTGGGGAGCGACTAGATTGTTTGTTAGCCTATCTTTGTTTGTTTTATAAACTTACAGACGGAGCCTAAAGTCAAGCCAGCTAACCTTCGAACTGCATTTGTTATACAAATGCAAAGTAGATCAATGTTGCTTCAGTCTATCTCCGGTTTTTTTTTATGACTTAAACAATAGATCTGCAAACATTCTAATTTCCCTAAGTGGTGGCTCTAGTAACCTCCTTAGATCAACCCCTGTGATTTACTTTTACTGAACATCACTTACTCGGCCTAAATCCCTGAACTGAATTGCAAATTGTGAGCAAAAACTGTTAAAAGTCTCACACTGGTACCATCGCACCCTACCTTCAAGGAAATCTGTATGCATCGCACTTCCCGTGTGCAGTAGGTGCGCTGCATACTGAATTCACTGTGTGACAGGTGAAATGGTTAGGGAAGGTTAAATTTACCTTCAGACTTTCGGTTTTCCTTCACTATTTTCAGTCCTATTCAAGAGTTTTGCTGTCTGTGGTCAATATATCTCTGTGAAAACCCTCTTCTCTTACATCATTCCACCTCTATTGTGCAGAGAACTGTAAGTGTTTTTATGTATTGTGCGCCATTTTTAGTTCTCTTTTGCAAAGAAGTAGCATAGTCGAATTGTCGTTTCTTAAATCTGAAAGTGTCGTAAGTGTCGTTTTCGGTTTTAGAAGAGAATCCCATTGTTCTTGACAGTCGATTATACAGTTACTCTTGTATATGATTTGAATTAGTAGTTTTTAAAGTGTCGAAAAGCAATTTTCATTTCGAAATCACAAAGTGTATCCCTTACCTTCACTTCATTTTGAAAATAAATTTGTTGAGTATTGTCACTTTGAAAATAATTCAGATTTTTACTTAACTTTCTTATCGTCATTCATAAATTAAGAAGGCTGAAAACAAATACATGCATGTGCATTTGCATTTAGACTGCTTGGTTTGATTTAGGATGGTGCATTTAGTGTGTGCTCTGTGCTCTTTGTTGAAAGATTCTAAACTTTCTTTCCTTAGTAGCTAGGGTTTTCATTGCCAAAAGAAGATTAAAATTTGTTTATCATCTTAGATTGCATTTTAGGAATTGTATACACATCACGCGGTGAACCTGAAAGGAAAATTTTTAAACAAGATCAATTTAAAATAAATTTAATGAATCTAACAACGCTTTGGAACCTAACGCATAACATCTAGAGGTCTAGGCTAGAGACGTATTCCGGTGTCGTAAAACCTGGTAACTATTGTTTTCATTGTTGGTTTGGTGATTCCTCCATTCTGAGACGGCAAGTTCCAGTACGGACTTGTGCTCCCACGTACCGTCGAGTATATATTGGGAGACCACAATAGGCTGCATCCTTTATCCTTAGGAAGTCGTGTTTGCCACCCTATCGATCGCAATGCACTGAACACAGCATTCAGGAAGATTGAATGCTGTACCGTAAAAAGTATTCTGTAGTTTTGCGATTGGTTTGGTAATCCCCTCTGCCTAGATTCCCAGAGAAGTCTATTTTGATCCTTTTCAGACTCCTTAAAGGAAAATGTTCTCTAAGCACTTGTCACTTCAGGCTCACTAAAAATAGAAGGCAACTAGAGTCATCTTTTGTTTTTATCGACTCTTAAAAATTGAAAAAACAAGTTGTGTCAAAGCGTCTAAAATTTATTTTAATCGGAATAACATCACACATTCCCTTGTTGGTCTTTAGGTTGAGAAAAATGGAGTCTACCAACCAAGGATTTCCCCTTGGAGGAAATCCTAGTCCC